>JADRCD010179789.1:0-40181 GCA_019843815.1 Montemys delectorum
GGCTCATAAAAGTCATCAAAGAAACACAAGGCAAAAAGACATGAAAGCTTGACTTGTCCTAGAGTTTGAGGACAGTCTTTGTAACTTTCACAAATACCTATAATTCTGTAAGAGTTTTGAACCCTTTTCCCTATCGAGTATGTCTAAAGCCCTAAACCTTAACAAACCTTTACAATTCCCTAGGACTGTATAAAGTGAAAGCGTATTAACTTATCAGAAAAGGACCTGCATTCTACGTTAGCTTAGCGCCACCAAGTGGACTTGGAGGGGGGATAGTTGCTGTTAGGAGAGGTTTTGGTTTTTTTAAACCTTGGCCCTCTTTTAACTGCCTGGAGGCATATACTGAAAATGGAGTAAATTCAGAAAAATCTTGACTTTTAGTTTCACATTCCATATGGTAATAATAAAAGAAACTGGCTCACATTTTCTGCAAAATTAATGAAGCAGATTGTCATTGTCAACAAATTCCATTAAAAATTGTTCAGTCTCCAACACTTGTCATAAAAACATGACTGGAAGTTCAGCAGGACCCAAGTTTCTGCTATCATGAATACTAAGTATCTAAGTGCACCTTCGTCGGATATTTCATGAGGTTATAAAATTATTATTTGTCCCAAAAGGCTGAGTGACTACCATGTTCCCTTTGTGGATAAGCAAATGTGTAATTATAAACTACTGATAATGCCTGTGTTCTGAAATACAACACTCTCGGGACATAAAAATGCCCCTAATGACCCTCTTCTCGTTGTTCACAATGTAATGACATTAGGTTCTAGGAATCCTAAGTAAATAAGATGTTTTAGGTTTATGGAAATGGGATCACAGAGCCTGTCTCCTCTAGGGGCACCTTGAAACACTGTGTGGTCTATGCTTGTTTTTCCTGGGCAACTGGAGAATCTTGAGGTTCATCTACATTGGAGAATGCAGTTTTTATGATATATGTATATCATATACATTTATCCCTGCAAAGAAGTATATATATATATATATATATATATATATATATATATATATATATGATAGATAGATAGATAGACAGACAGACAGACAGACAGACAGATAGATAGATAGATAGATAGATAGATACTGTAAGGATTACTTACTTATTCTTTTGCAGATTGATATGAGGGTACTTACAATGTGAGTGACTTTTGATAATAGTCTAAGAACCTCTTCTGACAGGTGACATTGTACTACTTAGCACAAACTCTTTAAGTACAAATATAGAAAGCTTTAGGTACAAAATATAGAAAGCTATCAAGGGACACGTATTTTCAATTTTTCCAGCCTGGTGTTAGTAGTGTATAAATTCACATTTCCAACCAGAAATGTAAGAGCACCTGGGAGAACATTTCCTGTCCAACATTTGTATTGCTCGGTTTCTTCTTCATTTCTTTTTTATGGTATGTCATATTTATTTTGAAGTCTTAATAGGAAAAATTTCTACTACGCTTTCTAGATGAAATAACATTTGAAAATAAAAGGTTCAATTGAAAATGCGTTCATTATGACACTTAACTATCATATGATTCATTTAAAATGGCCAACATCTCAATAATAGACTGTTTCTTTCCAAAAATGCTGACGGTATGCAAGTATCTTTCCTAGATTTACTTTAAACACTCCACTAGTAGTGTTGATTAATTTTTGCTTTCATTTGCATTTCAGATAAACAATTCTGGTGGTTTGAATAGGAATGGTCTCCATAGGTCCAAATATTTGAATGCTTGGTCACTAGTGAGTGGTCACTATTTGAAAGAGATTACAAGGTATGTCTTTGTTAGAGGGTGTGGAAATATGGCCTTGTTGGAGAAAGTGTATCATGGGAGGTGGGTTTCATGGTTTCAGAAGCCCAAGCCAGACCCAGTGATTGCTTGTTTTTACCTGTCTGCCCTTGCCTAGCTAGCACATCCATTTCTTCATTGGCATTAGAAACCTACTGCTTCAGGATTCTAGCATATACTGAAGACCAGCTGAGACATCTAACCTCATGGCCTGAGAAACTACTGGATTCTTTGACTTTCCATTCACAGTCAGCCACTGTTGGGTTAGCTGGACTGTAGCCTGTAAGTCATTCTAATAAATCCCCTTTTCTGTGCATATAATGAGATTCATTCTATAAGCTGTTACGCTAGAGAATCCTGACTAATATACCAATAAAGTTAAGTATGTTTTCATATCGTTGAAGGCCTAATTTTTGTTTTTAAAAGAAACAAGTTTCAGATGGACTGTGTACTTCATGTAGATCTCAGGAGATATCCCTTCATTCTGGACATGAGCCTAATCATCTGCAGGTGGTTGCTGTAGGTATCTCCCATGTCCTGCCTTCCCTTGCTACTTACTCTCTAGATGTTTTGATGATTGCAACTTCCTAATTTCATTAAGTCAAATCTGTAACTCTGCTTTAGGGCTGGCGATTCACATTTCATTTTACGAAGCCATCAATGTGAAGATATCTTCTTGTACTGCCATCTAAGCTTCATAATCACGTAATTACTGGTTTGGTCTTTCATCTATATAACTATAATCCACCTGGAATTCATGTTAATGATGGTACAAGAGTCACTGACAATTCTCTTGTCAGTGATCAGTTTGAAAAAAAGCATCCCCAGTCATTCAGTATTTTTTTATTTTATACAGAACCTTAAATATAGATGGGATTTGTTTCCAAAATCTCTGTCTTGTTTCACTAATCTGTGCCTATGTACTGCCCTTCTCATGGGGTCTTAAGAGTAAGTCTTGATATCATGGCAATTTATCTTCATCTTTATTGAAGATCACAGCTAAGTTAGTGGTTTATGCTTTCAAACTACGATTATAATCAGTATATATAGTTTCCATTAAAAGAAAAATATTACATTGACTTGGACTACACTGAACCTGTAGATCAACTTGGACATTTCCCATCCCTGCTCAAGATGTATCTCTCCACTTAATTAGGGATAATATGTCCCTTGCTACAATTTTATGGTTTTCTCTATTATGGCTCAACAAACTTTTAAATTCTATCTTTAAGCTCTTGGCTTTTTTAAAACCTTATGATAAATGGCAAATTCTATGTTTTTATTTTCTAACTGGTTGTAGAGAGTGTATAGAAGTATGACTGATTCCTGTGCATTGATAATATAGCGAAATATCATGTTAATTCTAATAATTTCCCTAGGAATGATTAATTTAGTAATTTCTCTTTACTTTTAAAGTATGCTATAATATTACTGCCAGATGATGACTGATTGGTTTATACTTTTTTGCCCATCATATATTTTTTAAACATGTTTGTCCATTGTAATGCTACATCTTGAATATAGAATTTTCCACAAAGGCCCACATGTTAAAAGCCAGATCCCCATCTCATCATATAAAATTTAAAAGGGAGGAAAGCAGGTCATCAGGAGCTTGTCCTACTAACAAAATAAAATGCCAATCTGCTGCACTTTGATTTTTTTGAGGTGAGTCAGTATGTTTAAAACCAAACATTAGTTGGCAGGGGGAGGAGAGTAGCTACAGAATGGCATGAATACTGAGACAGAGCTAGTGGGGACCATCTTAAGGCTGCCATGTATGGTATTCCTAAGTAAAGCACTCATCCCATTTTCCTTTTTTTTTTTAATTTTGAGATTATAATATAATTAACATTTGCTTCTTGTCTTTCTTCCCTTCAAACCCTCCGATATATACCTCTCCACTTTCCTTCAAATTCATGGCCTCTTCTTTCACTAATTGTTATTATTTGTATATGTATGTCTATGTGTATGTCTATATACATATATATTCCTATGTACAAGCTGTTCTGCCTGTATAATATCATATGTATTGAAGAGGTCAGCTCAAGAACTTTGGAAAATTCCACCAGATCCCTCCCTTCCTGGAAGAGAAAGGTCATAGAGCACATAGGCACCTGTCCTCTCCAGAAGGGAGAGACTAATTACATTCCTCAGACTACAGCAGGGACTGACCATCGGCCACCTGCAGATGAGGGAAGCCCAGAGCATGTAGACCCATTCCTCAGGGCAGACCAACCATTGGCCACCCACAGATAAGGGAACCTCTTGCTACCGTATTCCCTAGGACCAATCAGTTTAAAAGTCACACTGTTCTGCCAATCACATTGTGCCTAGTAGCTGTTGCTCTACTCTACCCCTGAAAACAAAAAAAAAAAAACAAAAAAAAAAAAAAAAAACAAAAAAAAAAAAAAAAAAGAAAAGAAAAAAAACTGTATAAAAACTGGCAGAACGGGCTGCCCAGAGTCACCACCTCTCCTTCGGGTGTAGGATGACCCCAGCGCATTGGAACAATAAATTACCTTTGCTTCTGAATCAGTCCCGGGCTCTGCATTGTTCACTCGGTGGGTCCTCGCTAGCCAAGGCTTGTCAGAGTCTTATAGTATGTCTTCAGAGCTGATCTGTACAGCCACTTGACACGCTTTCCCTGAGGAAGAGCACCTCATCCATCTTCTTCAGTTGCCTACAGTTCTGCGGAAGGCAGAGGCCCATGGGCTTTCTCCCCAATTCACTTTGGTATACCCATTCCTGTCAGCAAAACACACCCAAGTAAACAATTGATGGAAGGAAGGGTGTGTTTTTGGCTCACGGCTTCATAGGGATCAGCCTGTGATCATGTAGTCGCTTGGTCACATGCACTCAGGCTGTGGGCATAAATGGCAGAAAAGCATGTTCAATTCATGAGTGAGAAGGAAACAGTCAGGTGACAAGGGCAAGCTATCCTCCAGATACCTACCTTACAACCTACTTCCTCTGTCCAAGCCCTACCTCTTAAAGTTCCCAGAAGCACCATCAGCAGATGAAGCACGTGACACCTATGCCCATGTGTAAGAAGGAAAATTTCTACCAGAACAGTGGCAAAGACTCGTTGACTGAATGAAGTAAAGCTCAGGGATTCATTCTAGACCTATCTGTACATGCTAAACAAAGTTTGTGTTGAAAACCAAAACCAAATCAGCCTTTGGCTATCAGTTTCAGTACACCTCAAATATGTACAGTAAAGAAGTTTGTAGTCATGAAAATTGTTACTAGTAGGCAACTGTAACAATTTATTCCTGTATGTTTTTAAGATTAAAATTTATATTTCTAGTAGGTATTCGGATGAAGAAAGGGTATTTTTTAACTCATTTTGCCATGTTCAGTTATGCTAATGCAACTGTTTCTACAGGTGCTGGGTTTTTTTTTTTTTTTAAGATTTATTTATTATATGTAAGTACACTGTAGCTATCTTCGGATGCACCAGAAGAAGGTGTCAGATCTCATTAAGGATGGTCGTGAGACACCATGTGGTTGCTGGGATTTGAACTCTGGACCTTTGGAAGAGCAGACAGTGCTCTTAACCCACTGAGCCATCTTGCCAGCCCCAGGTGCTGGTTTTTAAAATCCAAATAATCACAAAGTTTCATGGTGCTTGTGTGTGAAGAAACTTAACAGATGTCTCCAAGGTTACAAGAACTTGGTCTTCAAGTGTGAGGGTGTAGACAAACTCCCAGCAATAATTGTAACCTCATGAACTGCTTTGGATGTTATCTTTCCTTTACCAGCAAACACCCTGCTCTCAGTCTTTCCCCTCTCTAGCCGCCTGATTCCAGACACTTTCCTTGATCTTTCATAATAGAGATAAAAATAAGTGGAAATATTTGGTGGATTAACTTGTATTCTGAGATGGCTATGAACCCTTAGGTCCCAGGGGCAAAATGTCACGATTTGAATCGGAAATATCTATATTTGTCATATATTTACAGAGATGTATCTAAATTAATTTAAAGTCCATTTCTTAAAGTAATATCCCACAGGTTGATTGATTTAATTTATCCAGGATAATATAACAAAATAATATAAATGGTAAACAACAGAAATGTACTTTTCAAAGTTCTGATGTCTAGGCAGTCCAAAGACTGAGTGTTCCAATATGTGGTAACGACTTGTCCTCAGGCCCAGGTGATGACTTTTCACCACATCTGCACATATTGGATGGGAAGAGCAGCTTACTGGGGCCTTTCTTTTTTATCGTTATACATATATTTTATTGTTTTCTTCTTTGTTATTAAATTATTTTGAAGGTAGGTAGGTGACCTCATTCCCCCACTAGGGCCCCTGTCTAACTACTGGAGGTGGTCTCTTCGGGATACATCTCACTGGAGCCTCTTTTTAAAGGAACTAATCCAACCCACAAGGTTCCACCTCCTCAAGGTCTCTTCATTCACATATCACATCAAATCTTGGAAAGACACAAATATACATGAAATGAATATATAAACAGAAAAAAATGAGTGATCTTTGACTCACATGATTCAGTTATAGACTCTACATGTTGTCTCGTGATTGGAACAAGCAGTTTCAAAACCCGATGGTATGAAATCATAGTAACAAAATGGTATATTCATGTTTGAAGGAGACAAAGTTCATTTTAGAGGTTGTAGATGAATCTGTCCTATAAGCATCTTTATTCTAACGCATGTTCCCCATAGATGTGATTTATTTTTACTGATAGTGCAACAGTGAACAGTTATTTTTTTCCCCAATTTGAAGACTTAATGGTGTGTTTGACTGAACTAACAACATTCCTTCCTCTAACACTTCACCCAAAATCATCATTTAGAAAGGAGAGGAGCCAAGTGCTTACACTCCATGAAAATAGCAAGATTTCAGCAGCTCACTCAAGGAATGACCTTCTTAAGAAAAGTGTGAGATAAACTATTGCAATACAATGCTGTTGTTTTTATAAATGTCCATTAAAACTTAATGACCTTTGAGATTCTGGACCTATTTAGTCAAATCCTCCATCTATTTTCTAGATGTACATTTCCCAATCAGATATGAGGAGTATGTAAAATTATATTGTTCAAAGATAAAGATATAGTTAGGGTTTCATTGCTATGAAGAGGCACCATGATCATTGCAACTGTTACAAATAAAAACATTTAATTGGGGCTGGGTTACAGCTTTACAGGCTTAGTCTATTATTGTCATGACAGAAATCATGCAAGCAGATATGGTGCTAGAGAAGCAGCTGACAGTTCTACATCTTGATCTGCAAGCAGCAGAAGGAAACTGTTTACCACACTGGGCATAGCTTGAACATATGAAACCTCAAAGCCTGCCCCTACAGTGACACACTTTCTCCAACAAGGCCATACTTATTCCAACAAGGCCACACCTCCTGATAGTGCCACTTTCCTTTTGGCCAAGCATTCAAACACAAGAGTCTATGGGGGTCATTCTTATTCAAGCCACCATATACACCCTGGGAATCTCTTACTGAAACTCTTATTTATAAATTTTTTACATAAAATTTCTTTGAAATTTTTTCAAAACAAAGAGGTCTAGCCACATTGTTCATGATTTTTTTTTTTGTGGTATACATGATGCAAATAATTTTTAAAATATTTTTGATATATGAATAGACAAGTGAGTGAATTAATTATAGATATATAGAAAGGAGATACCTAAATGTTCTTAGTACCACAATCATGGTCAACTATTTGTGTACTTGTTGGCTTTGTTCATAAGAAAGTATCTCACTATATAGATCAGGCTAAGGCATATTTGAAACCCTCCTCACTCAGCCACCTCAGTGTTTAAACTACAGACATAAACCACCAGTCACAGGAATAGACACCTATGTTCACCAATCATCCATATATATATATGTTATATATATATATATATATATATATATATATATATATATATATATATAGTCTTTATATTTGTGGATTTTAAGCAGCATACACTTATCATAAACATCCAAAATAAAATAAATGTAAAATTGTAAAAAATGTATTAACTAAGATATAGTTCATAGTATATCATAGACAACAACTAATCTGTTTCATCTCCTATAATTTCTCTATTGTGGACACTCCATGTAAATGGAATTATATAATATGTGGGGTTTGGTGAAGGAATTTTTTTGGCTTTCAAAGTTAATGCATACTATAATATATACATACTGTAGTATGTACTTACTACAGTACATGCATTTCATACTATAGTATGTATGAAAACTTCATTCCATTTTACAGTGAAATAATATTTCAGAGTAAGCATATGCCATACAGTGTTATTTATCTATCTATCAGGAATATATCATTGTATTCATCAAACCCCTCCCTTCAGGGCCCAGGAAGCTATGCAAAAGAGAAGGTAGAATGAGTGTAAGTGCCAGAGGGGACAGATGAGTCCAAGGAAACAGTATCTTTCAGACACAGTGGGACTGATGCCCACAGGAACTCACAGAGACTGTGTCAGCATACACAGGACCTGTACAGGCTCAAGCCAGATGGGGTCCCTGTGCTAACAGGAAAAATGGAAACAGGCTCCTATCCCTAACCAAGAAACTATCTCCATCTGTTTTTATGTAGTTTTGTTTTGTTTTGTTGGGGTTTTTGTTTGTTTGTTTGTTTGTTTGTTTGTTTAGATTGGTTAGATTGAGTTTGGTTTGGTTTGGTTTGGTTTGGTTTGGTTTGGTTTGGTTTGGTTTGGTTTGGTTTGGTTTTTTGAGACAGTTTCTTTGTGCAACTGGCTATCCTGCAACTTGCTCTGTAGATCAGACTAGCCTTGAACTCACAGAGATCTGTCTGACTCTGCCTCTCAAATGCTGGAATTAAAGGTATGTGCAACTATACCTGAACCACAACTATCTCCAATTGGCATCTGCTTGTAAAGAAAAATTATTTTTCTAAATGATGTCTCACTGGTTAAACTAAACACACTTAAGGGTAGTTAGGTCCCATGCCCAGCAGTAGATGGCCAACACAAAAAGAACTCATTGGTATTTTTATAAACTTTTTATGTCATATTTGGGGGGAAATTTTTTGTCTTAGTGGTCTTTTGCTTGAATATTTCAGTTTCTGATTTTATGTTTTATGGGTTTTGTGTTTCCTTGTTTTTCCTGGGATTTTTGGAGGTTTTTAGGGTTTCTTTGTTTTTTGGGGTTTTTTTTTTTTTGGTTTTTGTGGTTTTTCACCAATTTTAGATTGTTTGTTTGTTTGTTTGTTGCTTTTCTGTGGGTGTTGGGGGTGGGGATGGACATGAAGTTAGGAGAAGCAGTCCTGGAGGAGTTGTGGGAGGAGAAACTATGATCAAAATATATTATATGAAATATTTTTCAGTGAAAAAAGGAGATCTTTCATGTTAAGATATAATAGAAATTTATCTTTATCTTATTTGTTCAGATTTAATTTTCTTAGATTACATGAGACACACATGCAAGGATGGCTTTGAAAGAAATAGAAACATGATTTAAATGTAAAGAGCAAGCTGGAAAAATGGAGTTCACTTATAATCACAGCCTGCAGGAGGCTGAAGCAGGAGGTTTGCCAGTTTGAGGTCAGGATGAGACAGACAAAAAGACCCTGACTTACTATAAAAATGTGTGCAACATGGAATAAATGAGCCTGGTTTCTCTGGTACTGTGGCTCCAGCATTGTACATTAGCAACAGTTAATGCAAGAAACCAAACCCTTTGTCACAACATCATTGTCATAACTCCATATACTTGTCTGCCAATAACACAAATTAGAACAGTGGCTACGAGACCCCTCATGATAAAGCACTCTCATTCCACCATTTAGCTCAATCCAATCCCATGCTTCTGTGTGTGTGTTTGTTGCCTGTACTATACCTTGAACTATTTCTCCCACTTTTTTTTTGCCTAGGGCTTTTGTAATTTAACATCTTGCTTTTAGTGTCATTGACAATTTTTTACTTGATTTTTATAGTGAGTGAGAGAACTTGGCCAATTTTTTATCCCTTCCATATGGAGACCAAGTTCTCCACACCATTTGTGGAAAATCCTATTCTTCTTCCAATGCATATGTGGTGCCTTTATGTCAAATATGTGAGTTATGGTAGATGTGATTCTGGATCTCTGTTTGGTACACCGATCTTTATGTCAACATTTAAGAACAGAGGAAAAAAAAAAACCCTATAAAATGTTAGAAGACTACCTGGCAAAGGATTAGTATAAAACATCTATGAAATATTTTAAAACTTTAAAAGCTTAAAAGCAAACAAAATAAATTATCCAGTTAAAAATTGGTAACTTACATACATACCAATTGATCAAGGGAAGAAATTAACCAGCAAAATGTTATAAGAAAATGTTCAATATCTGTCCTAGTAAAATATGATTGCAGCTTGGTAAGAAGCCCCAAGAGTGTTGGATGAGGCACACTTTCAGGTATGGCTGTAATATTTCTAGGGAGGACTTAAACAATATCATTCCACAAATCCAGCACCACAAAGGATAATACATGGAAAACACCAACACAAGGAGGGAAGCTATACCCTAGAAAAAGCAAGAAAGTAATCTTCTTTCAACAAACCCAAAAGAAGATAGCCATAGAAAAATAAAAATAACATCAAAATAACAGAAAGCAATAATCGCTTTTCCTTAATATTTCTTAACATGGACTAAATTCCCCAATAAAAAGACATAGACTAAGAGACCGGAGAAGTCTGTGACTCCAGACAGAGCGCCAAACAGATAGATAGTATAACAAGATGGCTGCTCTGGGCACAGAGCTTAACAAGTAAAACCTGCCTGCTTTCTATTGGCAGATATTAGTGAAAGTTTGAATTAATTACTTTAAAGATGGTATGACGATATAGTGCTCAGTAAGTCTTAGAGAATACTCATATTCTTTCTAATGTGGGCTCGATGGGAATTTAGGGTTAAAATACTGGTTTAAAAAGCTCCCTGCTTATAAGCAGGTACAGATAGAAGTGTGAATAAATTGTTGTAAAGATGGTATAAGAAGGTCTGCAGGATTACTAATTCATAATCTTGGAAAGTGGGCTCCATGAAAATTTTGGGTTAATTTCCTGGCATGGCAAAATAAAAAAATCCTAAGAATAGGCAAGCACAATATTTTAGTTTATTTCATTTTTTTAGATTGTTTTAATTTTCAAAATGAATGTGATTTTGAGTTTTGTGATTACATTATTCCTCAGGAAGAGAGGTCAAAATAAAGGTTTTTTCTGGTTACTGGCCCAAGGATATGCTGATATGGGAGAAAGGTTTTGTCTGTGTTTTTGGATAAGGTAATTAGTGTCTATACACCTTCCAGAGTTATATGGATCAGATATGATGAAGGGGGACCTCCAGATGTCTAGATTCCAGAGAATCAAACAAAAAAGATATCTTGATGGCACTAAAACTTTGTTTTAAGATTTGTATATTACAAAATATACAGCCTTGGTGAGTCTTATTGTCAGACATGCTGAACTCACCTGCTTTAAACTTCTGATCTCTTGGACTTTCAGCAGGATCCAGTCAGGACACAGACATCAGAGACTAAAACAATCATTGGTGTGGCCCTAATGCCAAACAACTCCCTCATTTTCCCTATCATTCCCCACCTTCAAAGATATCTCAATGCCCATATTCAACTTGAAGAAGTTATGAATGGTCATCGCCCCTTTTCTCTGAACTTGGGGGTCTAGAGGTGGTTATTCTAGTCCTCTTTCTGGGAAATGTTGAAATGGTCATAATTGGAACAGAGAGGAAATAGTTAGAATTGATTGTGTAACCATAATCACATTCGATAGAAACCTTACAACAGTTACTAAGTTGAATCATAATTTCTTATTTTGGTACAGAATTTATTTTGATACAGAATCAATGTTATCACAGATATAAATTTCTTCTATTATGTCTTACATAAAAATTTTAAAACTGCAAGTATTGGACCCAGTCCTTCTATAATGTCATTACAAACTGATCTGAGATCTTTAAGCCTGTGAGTTAAGGGGCAAATAGCAACTTCATGGTTCTAGGTTTATCGTTAGGGTGTTATCACTCATATTTTAATTAGAAATAGCTGAGCGTAGTTAATGGACAATAGTCCAGATTACTTTACATAGGTAGTTGTTTTTCAAAAACATCAGAAATCCACAGAATGTGACACTAAATGTAATTTATTTACTTGTTATTGAGACAAATCTGCTCCTCACTCCTCACAGCTGCCCTTTTGTGGATTCAAAGAAGAAATTGAGTATCTCTACCTCCAGATGAGGTGGTACACTGTAGCTATGTGTCCACTGGGCAGAAATTGCCTATTTCTCCTGCAGACCTGCACTGTTCATAAGAGGACACAAGTTACAGGTTAGAACAGCACAGTTCTGCCAAGACAGAATAAGCTAGTCTTTAATAATTACTTTTATTTTTCAAGGTCTGTCAGAATATCCTGCGACAAAAGGCTGAAGACTGATGCTCCAACTTCTTGACTTACTAGGGCTATATGGGTAGGCACCTGTCTCTACAATTTGTCTCAATTCTGAAAGCAGAGTTAGGCTTCCTGTATTTTCAGATAGTGTAGCTCGTTCTCAGATTTCTGACGGGGTTGAAAGACTACTTAGAGTCTCATAGTCAACCCAGGCTATTTAACATTGAGAAAATATATTTGAGAAGATAATTCTCAGGTACTATACAAGCTAAACCAGGACATAACATATGGATTTATAAGTCTTTTAAGTTAGGATAGATGACAGAGTGTTCTATTTAATTGTCAAAGATAAGGGACTGGATGTTAGGTGTATCTTGTACTTTGTAAGTTACAAAATGACAAAAAAAAGTTGTAAGAATTAAAATAATTCTAAAATTAAAAAATCTTATTACACATTAGTGTGCCTTCCCTATCTCCTCTCTCCCTCTTTCTCTTCTCCACTCCTATTTTTTAAAAATATTTTCCTCTTCTATTTTAATATAACTGTTTTGTCTTGTAATATAATATATTTATATATTATATAATTATATAAATTATATATAATGTATTTCTATTTAAATATAATGTAAAACCTTATGATTGAGGTGATAGTCATCTTTTGTAAACCTGGAGGGGACAGGTCAAGTGTAGGCCCATATGTTTATATATTTACAAGTTATAAAAGAAGCTAGAGGCCGGGCAGTGGTGGCACAAGCCTTTAATCCCAGCACTTGGGAGGCAGAGGCAGACAGATTTCTGAGTTCTAGGCCAGCCTGGTCTACAGAGTGAGTTCCAGGACAGCCAGGGCTATACAGAGAAACCCTGTCTCGAAAATCAAAAAAAAAAAAAAGAAAGCTAGCAACTTAAAATGTGACTTTTTTCTATCTTGGCAACAATGCTACAATGAAACATGGAAATAATATGCTAAAATTTAACCTGTACATGATTTAAAATCATATAAAATACAAATAAAAATACTGCTAAATTTAATTATTACTATAAATATTGGAATGTCCTATTGGATGGCTGCTGATATTTGACTATGTAGCAAATAAAGAAATAAATTAATTTTTTTTTGTTTGGTTTGGTTTTGGTTTTGTTATTGTTGTTATTGTTATTGTTTTTGTTTTGTTTTTCAAGACAGGGTTTCTCTATGTAGCCCTGGCTGTCCTGGAACTCACTCTGTAGACCAGGCTGGCCTCGAACTCAGAAATTGACCTGCCTCTGCCTCCCAAGTGTTGGGATTAAAGGCATGATGGAACATGCTTTTAATCCTTTGCCATCTAGGCAAAGTAACAAGATCTGAAACTAAAGCTTCTCCTATTAAAGCTCTGTCAATGTGATCGTTGCCTTCAGTTAAAGGTCCAGGAAGATCAGAATGAGCTCATATATGACCAATATAAAAAGGAATTTCTCAGGTAAGAATGATGGTTTGTAGTTGTGAAAACAGAGATCCAGCTAATGTATCGTAATGAAATGTACCACAAGATTCCAATAGAGGAACAGAATGAGACACATATAGACTATCAGTAAAAAGATTAAAAGTATCATCCACAGACTGAAAAACATTCAGTACTGCTGTCAGTTCTGCTAACTGCGCAGTGAGCCCAGAAGTCTCTCTGATTACTTGTTGATTATTTATGAGATATCCCACTCCTCCTTGAGAGGAACTGTTAGTAAAAATTAAAAGAGCATTATGTAGAATTTGTAAAGATGTTATATTAGGAAATATAACTGTATGTACATTTAAAACTTTTATCAACTTGAGGGTAATGATTATCTATAGTGCCTTTGAATACTATTTGAGCAAGCAACCAATCCGTACTATGCTGTTTTAACCAAGTATTTTGGTCTACATTAAAAGACTGAATAATGATGTCTGGTTCTTTGCCAAAATAAATCAGTGCCTGTTTCCTTCCAAGTATAAACATATGGGCTACTGCCTCATAATATGACAGGATGTTACGTTTAGGAGATATCCTTGAATGTATCCACTTAAGAGGAGCTTTTTGCCACAATAATCATGTAGGTGTATACATCGCATTAAAAATCAGCATATGTTGCCAGGCGGTGGTAGCGCAAGCCTTTAATCTCAGCACTTGGGAAGCAGAGGCAGGTGGATTTCTGAGTTCAAGGCCAGCCTGGTCTACACAGTGAGTACCAGGACAGCTAGGACAACACAGAGAAACCCTATCTTGAAAAACAAAACAAAATAAAAACAAAAACAAAAAATCAGCATATGTAAAGGCAAAGAATAATTTATATAAGTAACAAATTGTTTTTCAATAGTTCTTTCTATTTGTTGTAAGGCCAACAATCCTTCCAAGGTTAAAGATTGAGGGGAGGTAGGATCAACACTCCCTTTAAAAATATCAAATAAGGGTTTCAATTCTCCTATAGTAAGCTTTAAAAGGGGGCAAAGCCAATTGATATCATCTAAAAGTTTTTGAAAATCATTTAAAGTTTTTAAATTGTCCCTAGGTATAATTATCTTCTGGAGATAAATGGTTTGATCTGTAAGTCTAAAGCATAAAATTACAAGGATCCCAAGTTTGTACTTTTTCTAAGTCTATTTATAGTCCTTTATCAGCGGTTGCCTGTTCTAAATCTCTATAACATAAAAGCAAGTCTTGAGGATCTTTTCCTGCTTACAGGACATCATCCATGTAATGTATGATGTATAGCATTGGCCATTGCTGTCTTATGTGGCTAAATGGCTTGTGCCACAAATTTTTGACATAATGTAGGACTATTGACCATGCCCTCAGAAAGAACTATTAATTGATATCTTTTCATAGGTTCTTTAAAATTAATAGAAGGAACACTGAAAGCAAATCTTTCACAATTCTAAGAGTCCAAAGGAATAGTAAAGAAACAGTCTTTCAAATCTACTACGATTATATCATATCCTTTAGGAATGGGTATGGGAGATGGAAGCCCAGATTGTAAAGCTCCCATAGGTACCATGGTTTCATTGGCCTTTCTTAGATCTTGTAGCAATCTCAATTTACCAGATTTTTTCTTGATAACAAATATTGGCGTATACCATGGTGACTGAGATTCTATTATATGCCCTGTCTCTAGTTGCTCCTGCACAATCGAAGAGACGGCTTCTATTTTTTCTTTAGATAAAGGCCACTGATCAGCCCACACTGTAACGTTATTAAGTCATTGAATTTAGTCAGCATGGGATGCAGGCAAGATAGTGGCCTTTACAGAAAATACCCCAAGCCTCTAGTGTTAGAGTAAAGCTTAGGCCTTTCAAATGTCTTAATGCCTTGTCCTTCCTTTCCTAACCCTTGACCAGGCAAAAATCATTGTCTTAGCATTTGTTTATTCACTGCTTCCTTAGGACTGCACATCGTCTGTGCAGAGACAAGAGGTCTCTTCCCCAGAGGGTAATAGACAAATGTGGCATGACATAGGGTTGAATTTGTCTTAAATTGCCCTCCTCATCTCTCCAGGTTAGAACTTTAGAACTTTATTTTGGATTATTGGCATAACGAATCCCTTGAGTGAGAGTATCAGATAAAGGCCAAGTTGAAGGCCAGTTTTGTCTTCTAATAATTGTTATATCAGCCCCAGTATCTATTAATCCTTTGAAATGATTTCCTTCAATTATTAATTTAAGGTTAGGTCTCTTATGAGTAATAGATTGAACCTTGCACACATCAGAGCCACCTCAAATTTGGAAGGCAGCAGAGGCAAGGGAACTAAAACAAGTTGAGCAATTCTTTTGTTAGCAGGTACAGTTATAATGCCATTGGGGGAAGCAGCCATAATTCTAATTTCTCCTGCATAATCATTATCTATAAAACCTGGATAGATCTGTAGTCCTTTTATAATAATGCTGCTTTGGCTCAGAAGTAATCCCTAGGTCCCTGGAGGCAAGGGCCCAAAAGCTCCTGTAGGCAGCAACTGAACCCCCATTTCAGGGGTTAGTACTGTGTCTATTCCTGCACTTCCTGTGGTTGCTCTGATAAGTTCAGAAATGGATTTCACTGCCTTGGCAATAGCTTCATGGCCCCATAAGCTACTTTCTGTGAACCTGAGGCTGACCCCTCTGCTCATTTCCTGACCAGGGACAGACCTGATTATCTGTTTTAGATTTACATTCCCTGGCCCAATGATTATTCTTTCTGTACCAAGGACAAATTTTCTGGGGCACAACCTGATTGTCTGCTCATGCCTCAGTTCCTGGGACAATCATTTTTAAAGTGACACAAACCTCCACATTTAAAACATCCTTTATTCCCTAATCTCTGTGAAAGCATTGCTTGCACAGAGGTCCCTTGTAAGGAAGCAGCCATATCCAGGCCCTGATTGTATGAGGGTCCAATTTCTGCACAAAGATGAATGTATTCAGATAAATCTGTCTTTGCATTGTATGGTCAGATGGTGGCATGACAGGCTGCATTAGCATTCTCATAAGCCAGTTATGTAACAAAAGGAACTCCTACCTGAGGATCTACAAAAATTCTACCAACTGCTTTTAGAAGTCTATCCACAAATTCCTGAAATGGTTAACTTGGATCTTGTTTGATACGAGATTAATTCCCACTGAGATCTCCTTTAGTTGGTAATTGATCCCAAGCATGGTGGGCAGCCATTGTAATCTGTGAATACACTCCTGCAAGGAGCCCATTCTGATTAGCATTACCTTCATCTTAACTTTCTCCTAGAAGCATGTTAATATCCCAACCTGTTTTACCTGCCTGAGCATTCATCATGGCAGCCCACTTACTTGCTTTGCACCATTCAGAACTCCGAAGTAAGTAATCTCCTCCTGACAAAGTTAGCCTTACATATAGTTTTCCAATCTTGGGGGGTTAAATTTGTTTCCATCACAGTATCCAACAAAGCTTGTGTAAAGAAGTTCTGTGCCACAGCTGTTTTTAATTCTTTTATTACTTTGAACTCCAACATCTGACGTTGTCTGACACTATTGTCCTGGTGGTCAATTATCTCAGACACAGGGAAACAAACACATCAGATGTATGCTACCCTTCCCTGCAAGCCTGATTCACAGCTCTTTCTAGCAGCAATTGGTATATCTCAGAATCATTTCTCTTTTCTGCATTTGATATACTCTTTAACTCCTGTAGCTCATTAGTCAATTTCTGCAGCTTAATTTCCAACTCTAATCTATACACTTGCATGTCCACCTGGGCAGCATCTCTTGCAGGAAAGGCCATGGGCAGAGCAGAAGGTGCATAAGGAGGCCAATCCTCATTATATTATTTGGTAGCTCCTCATCATCAGTGTCTCCAATTTCTTTTATCTGAGCTCTAAAAGGTGTACAAGGTCTACTTCTCTGATTTCGAGTTGAGAGAGCCTTTTTCTGTGGAAGCCCCTCTGACAGGTGTTCTTCCCGTAGTTTTTCAAGCTGTTCCTGGGAAGTAGCTAACACCCTCAAGGTCTCTTTATCTTTTTTATTATTGAGTATCTTTTATAAGTGCCAAGAGGCAGAAGGTAATAGGATCTGCCTGTGTGATTCTCAGAACTTCTTCAACTTTTTCCGGGTTTCCTTATCCAAAGTTCTTTCTTATGGAAAACAAGGACAGCATGAATCTATCTGAACTAAAAAGTTTTCTAACATCTGTTTTGAAAACCCTGCTTCTCTCTCCTGAAGCAGCTCTTTGAGGCTACAAACTAATGCCTGTTTAGAATTCCCCTGTCCCATTGTGCTGTCACCCCTAGATAAAGTCAGCATCAGGTCAACACCTCTTCAACCTAGTCAGTATCCCCTTAATTCACCTCCTGCAACAGCAGTCTCCAAAAGATAAACTTTATAACTAGCACTAGCATTAATGCTGTTCATTGCTTACTATGCAAGATACTGTTACTTTTCTTCTGTTTTCTGTGGAGCTCCACCCAAGACAGTGTTTCTCAGTGTGTCTCCTATTTTGAGGCCCCACATTCGGGTGCCACCTGTAGCCATATAGTAGCTATGGACGATCTGGGTTTACCTGAAAGAGGGGTTGGAAATGAAAAAGAGATGGGGGAAGGGGAGAGAGAAGAATGAAGTCAAGACAAGGTTGTGATCAAGGCTCCAAGTTTAATATTCATCACTGTGTTTATATAGAGAAAGACCACAGATCCCATCCTTTGTTTCATCTGGATTATGTTACAAAGCAAGGTCAGAAGGTAGTCTATTCTTCTAAGTTCCTGTAGGAACTTGCACATGCAACCAAGGCAGGTGACCCCACCAAGGTCAATAAGGTCCATAGTGGCAAGTGCCCAAGGTCTGTTCAGCCTGCTCGAGGCTGGGATGGGCCTGCTCAAGGCTGGGAAGGCCACACAATCCAATGGTTGGCTGTGAGTATCTACGTCTGTCTTAGCCTGATGCTAGCAGAGCCACTCAGAGGACAGCCATACCAGGCTCCTGTCTGCAAGCAGATCTTGGCATCAGCAATAGTGTCAGGGTTTGTGGACAGAATGGATCACAAGGTAGGGCAGTCTCTGTATGGCCTTCCCTTCAGCCTCTGCTCCATTTTTGTTCCTGCATTTCCTTTAAACAAGGACAATTCTGGGTTAAAAATTGCTAGGTGAGTGGGTGGCCTGATCCCTCCATTGTGGGCTATATTTATCTACTGAAGGTGGTCTCTTCAGGTTCTGTCTCCCTGCTGTTGGTAATTTCGGCTAATTTCATACCCATTGGGTCCTGGGAGACTCTAATATCCCTGGTGTCTAGGACTTTCTAGTAGTTCCCCAAAGTCCCCATACCATACCACACCACCCCCATGCTTCTTATTTCTATTCATTCTTCTGGCCTTCTGTACTTTTCTCCTGTATCTTCTCATACCTGGTCCTGCCTCCTCTTTTCTCCCCATCCGCTCTCTAACCCAGTTTTCTCCTTGCCTCTGCCTTCCTTGATTTTTTTGTTCCTCCTTCTAACTGGGCTTAAAGCACCCACTGTAGGGTTTGGTTCTGGCACTAAGGTCCTATTCCCCAATTGGTTCTTGATTGATCAGTAAAACTGCCAGGGGCCAATTGCTGGGCAGATGGAAAGAGGCAGGACTTCTGGATCCCTCAAAGCAGGCTAAAAGATGCAGGAAGAGAAAAAAGGATTTGACCATGATTCAGAGGAATAAAAGGTGACCAGCCATGTGAGATCATGGACAGAGCAAACATTGGCTGCTTCCCCAGGCAGAAGATGAGAAAGACAACTAAGCTGAAGGCAGTTTTGGGTTGTTGAACAAGGAGTAGGTAACCAAAACAGTAAGCTAATGGCATATTCAAAGGTGCTGAGCTAAGGGTATTGGGAAGGACATGCTAGCTGCAGGAGATTAGAAGTGCCCAGCAATTGTGACAATAGGGTATGTTGAAATTGAACTAAATGTGTTGTGTCTGTGTTTTTCATCCACAGATCCTTATTTTCAGGGTGGGGACTGGCAGAACAGTCCTCCCAGAGTTAAAAACAGGGTAGTAGAAAGTACAGGTTAAAATCCACACTTGGCCTTCCTTCTTGTTAAGCTTCGTATAGTCTGTGATTTGTATCATGGGTCTTCTGAGATTTTGGGCAAATATCCACTTATCACTGAGTACATATCATATATGTCATTTTGGGTCTGGGTTACCTCAATCAGGATGATATTTTCTAGTGCCGTCCATTTGCCTATAAAGTTTGTGAAGTTGTCATTTTCAGTAACTGAGTAGTATTTCACTGTTTCAATGTTCCACAAGCTTGGAATTTTCTGTATCCATTCATCCATTGAGGAACATCTGGATTATTTCCAGCTTCTGATTATTGTAAATAAGGCTGCTATGAACATAGTGGAGCATGTGTCCTTATTACATGTTGGAGCATCTTTTGGGTATATGCCCAGGAATGGTATAGCCAGGTTTCCAGGTAGAACTATTTTAAACTTTCTGAGGAACTGCCAGATTGATTTTCAAAGTGGTTGTACCAGCTTACAATTCCACCAGCAATGGAGGAGTGATCCTCTTTCACTACATCTTCACCAGCATCTGCTGTCACTTCAGTTTTTGATCTTAGCCACTCTGGTTGGTATAAGGTGGACTCTCAGAGTCATTTAGATTTGCATTTTTCTGATGATTAAGGATGTTGAACATTTCTGTAAGTGCTTCTCGGCTATTCATCAGTTGAGAGTTCTTTGTTTAACTCCTTACCCCAGTTTTTAATTGGGTTATTTAGTTTTCTGGAGTCTAATTTCTTGAATTCTTTGTATATTTTGAATATTAGCTCTCTATCAGATGAAGGGATGGTAAAGGACTTTTCCCAATATGTAGGTTGCTGATTTGTCCTATTGACAGTATCCTTTGCCTTACAAAGGCTTTTCAGTTTCATGAAGTCCCATTTGTGGATTGTTAATCTTAGAGCCTGAGACATTGGTGTTCTGTTCAGGAAATTTTCCCCATGCTGATATGTTCAACCTCTGTCCCATTCTTTCTTCTGTTAGATTCAGTGTATCTGATTTTATGTGGATGTTCTTGATCCACTTGGACTTGAGCTTTGTACAAAGAGATAAAAATGGATCAATTTGCATTCTTCTACATACAGACCTCCAGTTAGACCAGCACTATTTGTTGAAAATGCCATCCTTTTTCCACAGTATGGCTTTGGATTCTTTGTCAATGATCAAGTGACCATAGGTGTGTGGATTTCTTTCTCGGTCATCAATTATATTCCCTTGATCAACTTTTCTGTCTCTGTACAAATACCATGCTAGTTTTTATCACTATTGCTCTATAGTATAGCTTGAAGTCAGGGATGGTGATTCCCCCAAAAGTTCTTTCATTGTTGAGAATTGTTTTTGCTATCCTGGATTTTTTTGTTATTCCAGAAGGAATTGAGTATTTATCTCTGTAAATAATTGAGTTGGAATTTAGATGGAGATTGCATTGAATCTGTGGATTGCTTTTGGTAAAATAGCCATTTTTACTATGTTAATTGAACTGATCCATGAGCATGGGAGATCTTTTCACCTTGTGAAGTCTTCTTCAATTTCTTTCTTCAGAGACTTGAAGTTCTTGTCATACAGATCTTTCACTTGCCTGGTTAGAGTTATGCCAAGATGCTTTATATTATTTGTGACTATTGTGAAGGGTGCTGTTTCCTTACTTTCTTTCTCAGCCTGCTTATACTTTGTGTAGAGAAAGGCTACTGATTTGTTTCAATTAATTTTATATCCAACCACTTTGATAAAGTTATTTATTAAGTGTAGGAGTTTTCTGGTAAAATTTTTGGGGTTGCTTATGTATACTATCATATCTTCTGCAAATAGTGATACCTTGACTTCTTCTTTTCCAATTTGTATCCCTTTGACTTCCTTTTGTTGTCTAATTGCTTTAGGTAGAACTTTGTGTAATAAATTGAATAAATAGGGAGACAGTCAGCAGTCTTGTCTTGTCCCTGATTTTAGTAGTAAGATTGTTTCTCTCCATTTAATTTGATGTTGGCTGTTAGTTTGTTATGTGTTGCTTTTATTATGTTTAGGTATGTGCCTTGAATTCCTGATCTTTCCAAGACTTTTAACATGAAGGGTGTTATATTTTGTCAAAGGCTTTTTTAGCATCAAATGAAATGACCATGTGATTTTTTTCTTTGATATTGTTTATATAGTGGATTACATTGATGAATTTCTTTATATTGAACCATCCTTGCATCCCTGGGATGAAGACTGCTTGATCATGGTATATTATAATTTTGATGTGTTCTTGGCTTTGGCTTGGGAGAATTTTATTGAATATTTCTGGATCAATAGTCATAAGAGAAATTGATCTGAAGTTCTCTTTCTTTGTATGGTCCTTGTGGCTTAAATGTCAGCATAACTGTGGTTTCATAGAAGGAATTAGGAAGTATTATTTCTATTTCTACTTTCTGAAATAGTTTTGGAAGTATTGGTATTAGGTTTTCTTTGACGGTCTGATAGAATTCTGCACTAAAATCATCTGGTCGTGGACTTTTTTGTTGTTGTTGTTGTTTGGAGAATTTCATTGACTGCTTCTATTTCATTAGGGGTTATGGGTCTGTTTAGACAGTTTATCTGGTCCTGATTTAACTTAGGTACTTGGTATCTGGCTAGAAAAGTCACTCATTTCAATTAGTTTTTCCAGTTTTGTTGAGGATAGGATTTTGTAGTAGGATCTGATGATTGTTTTTTATTTCCTCAGTTTCTGTTGTTATGTATCCCTTTTTATATCTGATTTTGTTAATTTGGATACTATCTCTGCACCCTGTAGTTAGTTTGGCTAAGGGTTTATCTATCTTGTTGATTTTCTCAAAGAACCAGCTCTTAGTTTTGTTTATTCTTTGTACAGTTCTCTTTGTTTCTAATTGGTTGATTTCAGCTGAGTTTATTTCCTGCTGTCTACTCCACTTGGGTATGTTTGCTTCTTTTTGTTTTAGAGCCTTCAGATGTGTTGTTAGGTTGCTAGTATAGGATCTCTGCAATTTCTTTATGAAAGTACTCAGTGCTATAAATTTTCCTCTTTTTTAAGAATTATTTATTTATTTTATGTATGAGTACACTGTAGCTGTCTTCAAACACACCAGAAGAGGGCACTGGATCCCATTAAAGATAATTGTGAGCTACCATGTGGTTGCTGGGAATTAAACTTAGGACCTTGGGAAGAGCAGTCAGTGCTCTTAACCACTGAGCCATCTCTCCAGCCCTGAACTTTCCTCTTAACACTGCTTTCATTGTGTCCCATAAGTTTGGGTGTTCTATGCCTTTAGTTTTGTTAAACTTTAGAAAGTCTTTATTTTTTTTCTTCCCTGACCAGTTTATCATTGTGGAGAGAGTTATTCAGGTTCCATGAGTAAGTGGGCTTTCCGTTGTTTTTGTTGTTCAAAGATGAGCCTTAATCTGAAGTGATCTGATAGAATGCACTGGTTTATTTCAATCTTTTTGTATCTGTTGTGCATTTTTTTGTGTACAATGGTCAGTTTTAGAGAAGGTATCATGAGGTATTGAGAAGAAGGTTTTGTTTTAGGGTGAAATGTCCTGTACATGTCTATTAAGTCCATTTGTTTAATAACTTCTGTTAGTGTCACTGCGTCTATGTTTAGTTTCTGTTTCCATGATCTGTCCACTGGAGAGAGTGGGTGGTGAAGTCCCCAAGTATTATTGTATAAGAATCAATGTGTGTCTTGAGCTTTAGTAATGTTTCCTTTACAAATATGAGTGTCCTTGTATTTCAGAAATAGATGTTCAGAATTAAGATTTCATCTTGGTAGGTATTTCCTTTGATAAGTATGAAGTGTCCTTCCCCATCTCTTTTGGTAACTTTTAGTTGAAAGTCTACTTTATTGGATATTAGAATAACTACTCCATGTTTCTTGGGACCATTTGCTTGGATTTTTTTTCCTGCCTTTTACTCTGAGGTAGTGTCTGTCATTGTCACTAATGTGTGTTTCAGGTATGCAACAAAATTCTGGGCACTGTTTACATATCCAGTCTGTTAGCCTTTGTCTTTTTATTGGGGAATTGAGTCCTTTAATTTTGAGAGCTATTAAAGATCAATGATTGTTGGATTCTGTTACTTTTATTGTTAGTAGTAGTATTATTTTTGTGTGGTTCTCTTCTTCTGGTTTGTGTGTGTGTGTGTGTGTGTGTGTGTGTGTGTGTGTGTGTGTGTGTTGTGTGTAGATAGAGAGAGAGAGAGAGAGAGAGAGAGAGAGAGAGAGAGATGATTAATTTATTGGTTTTTCTTGAGTAGTTTCCCTCCTTGTGTTGGAGTTTTCCTTCTATTATCCTCTGTAGGGCTGGATTAGTGAAAAGATATTATTTAAATTTGGTTTTGTCATGGAATATCTTATTTTCCCCATCTATGGTGATTGAGAGTCTTGATGGGTATAGTAGCCTGGGATGGTATTTGTGTTCACTTAGGGTCTAAGATCTTCTGGATTTTAGAGTTTCTGTTGAAAAGACTTGTGTAATTCTGATAGATCTGCCTTTATATGTTATTTGGCCTTTTTCCCTTATCACTTTTATTATTCTTTCTTTGTTCTGTGTATTTAATGTTTTGATTATTATGTAGCAGGAGGAATTTTTTTTCTTTTTTCTTTTTTTAGCTCATTTTTATTAGATATTTCCTTTCTTTACATTTCAAATTATATCCCCTTTCCTCATTTCCCCTTCAAAAATTTCTTGTGCCATCTCCCCTCCCCCTTCTTACTAACATACCCACTCCCACTTCCCTGTCCTGACTTTCCCCTACACTGGGGCATCAAGCCTGCACAAAACCAAGGGCCTCTCATCTCATTGATGTCCCACAGCTGTTACATATGTAGCTGAAGCCTTGAGTCCCTCCTTGTGTACTCTTTGGCTTGCAGTTTAGTCCCTGGGAACTCTGTGAGTACTGGATGGTTCATATTATTGTTCCTACTGTGGGGCTGCAAATCACACAGCTCCTTGGGACCTTTCCCTAGCTCCTCCATTGGGGATTTTGTGCTCAGTCTAATGGATGGCTGTGAGCATCCACTTCTGTATTTGTCAGACACTGGCAGAACCTCTCAGGAGACAGCTATATCAGGCTCCTGTCAGCAAACACTTGTTACCATCCACAATAGTATCTGGGTTTGGTAACTGTATATGGGAGGGATCCCCAGGTGGGACAGTCATTGGATAGACTTTCATTCAGTTTCTGTTCTAAGCTTTGTCTCTGTATCTCCTCCCATGGGTATTTTGATCCCCCTTCTAAGTAGAACTGAAGTATCCACACTGTGGTCTTTCTTCTTCTTGAGCTTCGTGTGGTCTGTGAAGTTTGGCAGTTCCTCAGAAAATTGGACATAGTTCTACCTGAAGACCCAGCTATATCACTCCTGGGCATATACCCAGAAGATGTTCCAACATGTATTAAGGACACATGCTCCACTATGTTCATAACAGCCTTACTTATAATAGCCAGAAGCTGAAAAGAATCCAGATGTCCCTCAACAGAGGAATGGATACAGAAAATGTGGTACATTTACACAATGGAGTACTACTCAGCTAGTAAAAATGATGAGTTCATAAAGTTCTTAGGCAAGTGGATGGAACTAGAAAATATTATCCTAAGTGATGTAACCCAGTCACAAAAGAACACACATGGTATGCACTCATTGATAAGTGGATATTGGACCAGAAGTTCAGAGGAATTTCTTTTCTGATCAAATCTATTTGGTGTTCTGTAAGTTCTTATACCTTTATGACCATCTCTTTCTTTACGTTAGAGTTTTCTTTTATGGTTTTGTTGAAGATGTTTACTGGCCTTTTGCATGGGGAATCTTCTCTCTTCTATTTCTGTTATTCTTTGGTTTGGTCTTTTCATTGTGTCCTGAGTTTCCTGGGTCTTTTGGGTTAGGAACTTTTTGCACTTTGTATTTTCATTGGCTGTTGTGTCAATATCTTCTATGGTATCTTCTACACCTGGGATTCTCTCTTCTATCTCTTGTATTCTGTTGGTAATGTTTCCATCTATAACTCCTGATCTCTTTCCTAGGTTTTCTATCTCAATTGTTGCCTATGGTTTTTTTTAATTTCTTTATTATTTATATTTCTAGGATTATAGATCCTGGATGGTTTTGTTCAATTCCTTCACCAGGTTGATATGTTTTCCTCTATTTGCTTAAGGGATTTGTATGTGTCCTCTTTAAGGGCTCTATATATTTACTTCTGTTCTCCTGTATTTCTTTAAGGGAGTTATTTATGTCAACCTTAACATCCTCTATCATTATTATGAAATGAGATTTTATGTCAGAATCTTGTTTTTCAGATGCATTGGAGTATTCAGGGCTGGCAGTGGTGGGAGTTCTGTGTTCTGATGGTGCCAAGTGGCATTGGTTTCTGCTGTTTATGTTCTTGCACTTGTCTCTTGCTATCTTGTTATCTCAGGTGTTAATTGGCCTTGCTGTCTCTGACTGGATCTTATCCCTCCTGTGAGCCTGTAAGCCTGGTTGTGACAGACCTGGGAGTCAAGCTATCTCTGGGTTTGGAAAAGGATCTGGAGCTCTGGCTCTGCCCCAGGCTGAGTTATTGGCTAGAAGGAAGTTGTGTCCCTAGCAGGGCCAGAAAGAAAGGACCTGCCTCAGCTGGGCCCTGTGGTGGTCCCAGTTAGGCCAGGTATTAGGGCAGGGTGTGTCTCACTTGTGAGCCTGGTTGTGACAGACCTCCTGAGAGTCAAGCTGTCTCTCAGGCAAGAACTTTATAAGCAGATTTCTACAGCACTAGAAATGATCTATAAACCATCAATGGCCTGGATGAGTTTGACATTATGAAATGAACATGATGCTTTGGAGGACAGGGGTGGAATATTATGGTTTATAGTGGTATATATGAGTGTACATCTGTGATGAATAATGTAAGTTGTTGGCTTGATCAGATTAAGTAACACATGGGGAATTAAAGAAGCTCCCCTTTAGATATGTCTGTGAGGGTTTCTCCAGAAAGGATTAACTGAGGTGCAAGGCAGGCCCTTACTAAGTTTATACCATCCCCTGTGCTGGGGTTTTAGGCTGAATAAAAAAGATAGTAAGAGATAATAGCTTAAGCCAGCACTCACCCCTCTCCATTTACTGACAAAGGACCCTGTAACCAGCTGCCTCACCTTCTCTGTAGTGCTTTATATCCTCATAAGTAGCCAGCCATTATGAACTTTTCTCTGTTGTTCCTCAGATCAGTGTTTTATCACAGCAACAAAAAAAAGTAGCTAGCTGCTGCAGGATGTAAATCAGAGTCACAAGGTCTAACTGAATAGTTAGGTTTTGGCTGCAGATGTAACAGGACAGAGTAACTAGACTTCCAGAAAATAAGAGAAAGGAAAGAAGAAACACTTGAGATGGAAGCATCTCTCTCTCTCTCTCTCTCTCTCTCTCTCTCTCTCTCTCTCTCTCTGTGTGTGTGTGTGTGTGTGTGTGTGTGTGTGTGTGTTTCTGTGTGTGTCTGTCTGTCTGTCTCTGTGGATATGTTTGTGTGTCTATTTCCCTTTCTCTCTGGGAGTATGTTTGTGTGTCTGTCTGTCTGTCTCTATGTGTTTGAGTTTCAGATGTGTGTGTGTCCTCACTTATCTTTCTTTGGTTCTCTCTTTCTTCCTTGTGTTTGAGATCAAAGACCTGGCCTCATGTATGCTTGGCAAGTGCTCTGTCATAGAGCTACATCCCAGCCCGAGATTCCTGACATCTCTCAGAATAATAAAATATCATTCTGTCATTGGTATTAGTCTAATAAACCAGCTATAGCTTTATACATTGGGAATAATCAGGGCTCTGAACACAAGATTTACTAAGGTGATTGTGGTGAGGTGACTTGGATTCCTCCAAAATACCAGATCCTCATTTCCTACACCTTCTAATATTTCCATACTTGCACATATGATTGACTGAAGGCACATTTGAGTTGATTACATTCCTAACTACATCACAAATGTTACTGCACCAGTAATCCAGACGCAAACTTCAGACACAGAATATAAGATGATGTGACTATAGAGAACAAAGCACTTGAGAACAGAACTAAAAACAAATAGACTCTAGCAAGCATCAGATGTAGGAAGTAACAATATGTAAATACTCCCCTTGAACATACAAATGGGTTTATCACTGCTAGCTGACTGATTTTTGCCTAGTAATTCTGATTTCATTCAGAGTTCTGGCCTCCAGAACCATGAGTGAATGTGTTTCAGGTGTTTAAGTCGTTGGGTTTGTAGTGTTTTATTATAACAACTGCAAGCAACTAACATCACCATCCTAAAGGCTGGTTATATCCTCTTCTTAGAGAAACTTTAAGCAGCTACTGTGCAATTTCATTTTAGTCTCCAGAGTTATGCTCTGACTTTGTCATTAGTCCTAGGCTATAGCTTGCATATGTTTTGCAGCTTTTAGAGATTAAAAACTGCTTGTCAGACATGAAGTGAATACTCCAGATACCAAGCAATAAATATAACAGCCAGCTAAATATATTTAACTTAGCTTAGCCCTCACTAATGTGGAGAAAAACATAATAAGCTAAGTTCATGAGTGACAGGACACAATCCATTCTGTGCCTAGCTTTCCTAACAGTGGTGCATCACAGGGCGTGGCTGTTTGATATATATCAAATAGCTGTCTGGAAATAAACCCAAATGAGCAGTTACTTCCATCCTCTCTAACCAGGTAGCATCATTTGGGGGTCATTTTCTCTAAGCTAGCTATAGTTTTTATCTGAAGCACTTTTGTACACTGGCATTCCTTCTGGTAGCTACTTGTTATCTTTTCCAGTTTTCCATTATGCTCACCTTTTTCTTTTTTTCTTTTTTTATTTTTGGTTTTTTTGATGCAGGGTTTCTCTGTGTAGCCCTAGATGTCCTGGAACTCACTCTGTAGACCAGGCTGCCCTGGAACTCAGAAATCTGCCTGCCTCTGCCTTCCAAGTGCCGGGATTAAAGGCATGCACCACCACCACCCGGCTACCTTTTTCATTTTTTAAAAGTCTGTAACAATTGATTATTAAGCCTATGTATTTAGAATGTATGGCTCACATATTCCCCTTAGCCTTTTATTTACCCTGTGAGACTGTTTACATCAGTTTCATTTCTGTGTATAATTTTTACCTGTTCCCTATCTACAGTCATGCATATCAGTTGTTTTCTCCATTGTGAATTCAGTCTGCACTATAATCTCAAAAAAATGCCTTTGCATTATTAACTCATACACTTCTTAAGAAATGTCTGATGTCTGGGTCCAGTAAGGACTAGCCTGTTCTACCTCGAGGTACTCTGGTTGCCTTCTTCTATAGAGCATACTTATTGTCTTAGGGTTTCTATTGCTGTGAAGAGACACCATGACCATAGCAACCCTATTATAGAGAAAAGAATTTAATTGGGGCTGAATTACAGTTTCTGAGATTTAGACCGTTATCATTATACTGGGAAGCATGGTTGCGTGCAGGCAGACATGGTGCTAGAGAAAGAGCCAAGAGTTCTGCATCTGTTTAGCAGCCAGCAGGAAAATAATTTGAGCCCCTGGACCTGGTTTTAGCCTCTGAAAGCTCAAATCTCACCTGCAGTGGCATACTCCCTCCAACAAGGCCACACCTACTACAAGGCCACAACCACTTCTTAGTGCCACTAAGGTAAAATAGACAAGCTATAGTATGAAAACTTAAAACAAAACAGATCACTTCACTGTTTTCATAACAAAATAAAATATAATAAGGTAAAATAAAACCGTCATATCAAAGTTGGACAAGACAATCCAACAGAAAGAAAAAAAGAGTGCCATGAGAAGGCACAAGAATCAGAAACCCACTTGTTCACACACTCAGGGGTGCCATAAACGTACTAACTGAAAGCTGTAATATATTCACAGAAGGCCTGGTACAGATTCATGTAGGCTTCATGATTGCTGCTGCAGTCTCTGTGAGTTTGTATGAGGTTTGCTCCCTTGTTTTAGAGAACCTTATTCTCCTGGTGTCCTCTGCACCCTCTATCTCCCCAACTCCTTTGCCTCCCCTTCTGTGGGATTCCCTGACCTCTGAAGGGATGAAGATTTCCCATTTAGAGCTATGTATTCCATTCTCTCTTTCTCTCTCTCCCTTCTCTTTCTCTCTCTCTCTCTCTCCCTCTTCCTCTCTCCATGGGTGTGTGTGTGTGTGTGTGTGTGTGTGTGTGTGTGTGTGTGTGTGTGGTGTATGTCTGGATGTGGGTTTCTGTATTTGTTCCCATCTTCTGCAGGAAAAAGCCTCTCTGATGATGGCTGAATACAGTGCCAATCTATGGGTATAGAAGAATATAATTAGGAGTCATTTTATTGGTCTTTTTATTTTAGACTACCAGTATTTGGTCTTATACTAAGCTTTAGGCTATCTAGACTGATTCTTGGTCACCCAAACAGTGTCAAATATGGGTTCCATCTCATGGAGTGGGTCTTTAGTCAAATTAGATGTTGGTTGGTTACTCCCACAACCTTTATGACTCCATAGCATACTTTACAAGCAGAACAAATTACAGATCAAAGTTTTTGTGGTTGAGTTGGTATTTACATTTCTCTTTGATAACCTACATAGTACCGTTCCATGTCAAAGACACTAGAACAAGGACTGCAGGCTCTATGTAGGTATTAATTCCATGTTCAAAGAGTTGTGTAGGTCTTCCTGCCAGTTTGTGGAGAGCTACCTACAATATCGTTGATAGCCTGGATTGTTTGGGGATTTCCATGGGACACTTTGGGCCAACAACTTAATTGGATGAAAACTAGTCCTGACACTGGAAATTCCATTTAATGACAAGAGACAGCCAGTTCTGCTTCTTATTCCCACAATATTTGAAGACCTCATTAGAATTGCTTTCATGTCGTTTAGGAAGGTTCCATTGCACTAGGTTTCCATAGTGTCCCTGAGATGTCTGTCTCATCCCCTCGTTACCTTCTTCAGTCCATCTCTACTCCCCCTTCCACATGATACTACCTTTCTCATACTCCCCCACGAAATTCTATTTTTTCAAAAACCAGTTCTTGCTGCCATAAATACCACAAATCAGAAAGCCTTGAAAAGCAGAAATTAATTTGCCTTTCTATAGTCTAGCACTGCAAGCTTAAGATACTGTGTATTGGCTGATTTGGTGTCAACTTGATTCAAGCTAGAGTAATCAGAGAGGAAGGAACCTCAGTTCAGAAAATGTCCCCATGAGATGTTGTAAAGCATTTTCTCCGTCAGAAATCAATGAGAGAAGGGCTTAGCCCAGTCTGGGCTGGTAGTCCTGGATTCTATAAGAAAGCAGGCTGAGCAAGCCAGGCAAGGAACCTCTTCATGACTTCTGCATAATCTCCTGCCTCCAGGATCCTGCCCTGTTTGAGTTCCTGTCCTGAGTTCCTTCAATAATAAACACTAATATGGAAGTATAAACTAAATAAATTCTTGTCTCACCAACTTGCTTTTTGGTGATGTGTAGCAGAATTTTGCCCCAATTAATTTAAATATTAATACAACAAGATGCTTATGATTGGACAAGGCAAAGGGAGGCAGAGTGAAGTATTTCAGGGACAGAGACAGGGATAGGGAGAAGGAAGGAAGATGGAGGAAGAAGAAGAAGATTCAGATTCCTTGGGGGTTTAAATAGCCAAATGTAGCTAAGATTATCATAAAACAATAGAATGATTAGGATAACTTGTCTAATCTAGGTGGGAAGCTTGTGAATTTAGAATTGAATGATATATAAATCTGACTGATTAATTATAAGCTTGTAGAATTTTGATTTACTGAGTTAAGGGGATTTGTAACAACTAGCCACAAGAGATAGATTGTGCAGAAGGAGCAAGCAGCTCTGAGGCAGGCAAATGGGAGCTGGGAAGACCACCACCTGGGGGTGGCCTAGAGGTGGCAAGACTGCTGAGGGCAGAGAGTAGCTTGATATAGCTGATAATGGTGACAATTTTTTAATATTTCCTGCAAAAGGTGGTGCCCAATGTGGGGCAAGAATTCACTAGAAATCTAAGATTATTAGCCTGAGAGTTAGAGTTTTTTTCCTAAGTGATAGAAAAGTAGCACTGGTACAAATCACATGGACTCAAGCATGGGAGCCTTGAAACAAAGAAAGAGAGCTCTGAGGTCCCCTGCTGTGGAAAGAGACAAGATGGCAGCTCTGAGTCACAGGTCCAGAGAAAAGAAACTGCCTACATCTTGGGAGAGAGATTGATTTAACTGTGAATTTATAATATTGGGATTGTTTACTTTTAGGACAGATTTATGTACAGACTTTGTCCAAATCACGTGGGGAATTTCACCTGCAATTCAGAACTAGGATAGGAAAATTTAGTCACTGACTCTAAGTAGAAAGGGCAGTGATAATTACCTGCCATGAACAGGTATTAATTAATAAATGTCTGTGGCTCCATATAGAGAGTTCAACAGAAAGATGGTATAACAGGATGACTCCTCTAGGCAGAGAGCTTAATTAGTAAAAACTACCTGCTTCCTATAAGCAGATATTAATTAAACTTTGAATTAATTGCTTTTAAGATGGTATAAAGATATATTGCTTTAATAAGTGTTACAGGATACTCAAATTCTGTATAATGTGGGCTCCATGGGAATTAGGGGTTTAAATCCTGATTTGACTAGCTGCCTACTTATAAGCAGGTATAGATAGAAGTGTGAATCAATTGTTTTACAGATGGTACACCCTTCCAGTTTCAGTCTGTAGCACTGGAGCTGATCCTGTGCCACAGTACTTCATACCAAAATACCTTCAGGAGAGAGCTGGTCTCCCAGGAGTACTGACACACCTGTGAGCACAGGTAAGACCACCCCTTCTACTCAGAATCCTGGCCAAAGAGGGACCTTCCCAGAGCCATAATGACATAGGAACCAAGAAACAGCAGAAGACAAGGTCCTTCTGGTTTGCCTCTATACCCCAAAGGTGACCCTGTGCCACAGCTCTCCATACCCAAATACCTCCCAGAAAGAAATGGTCCCCTAAGAGTACTGACAAACAGACTTGTAGGAGGAACAAGCCACAGTCAGAGACAGCAAGACCAGCTAACACTAGAGATAACCAGATGGCAAGATGCCAGGGAAATAACATAACAGAAACTAAGGCTACTTGGCATCATCAGAACCCAATTCTCCCACCACAGCGCATGCTGGATACCCCAACACACCAGAAAAACAAGACTCTGATTTAAAATCACATCTCATGATGATGATACAGGACTTTAAGAAGGACATAAATAACTCCTTTAAAGAAATACAGGAGAAGACAGGTAAACATCTAGAAGCCCTTAAAGAGGAAACACACACAAAAAAAAAAACCTTAAAGATTTACAGGAAAAAAAAAACAGGTAAAGGAATTGAACAAAACATACAAGGATCTAAGAATGGAAATAGAATCAATAAAGAAATCACAAAGGGAAACAACCCTGGAGATAGAAAGCCTAGAAAAGAGATCAGTAGTCATAGATGCAAGCATCACCAACAGAATAGAAGAGAGAATCTCAGATGCAGAATATACCATAGAAAACATTGATACAACAGTCAGAGAAAATGCAAAAAACAAAAAGCTCCTAACCCAAAACATCCATGAAAGCCAGAACAAAATGAGAAGACCAAACCTAACTATAATAGGTGTAGAAAAGAGTAAAGATTCCCAAATTAATGGTCCAGTAAATATCTTCAACAAAATTATAGAAGAAAATTTCCCTAACCTAAATAAGAAAGATGTCCATAAACATAGAAGAGGCCTACAGAATTCCAAGTAAATTGGAACAGAAAAGAAATTCCTCCCACCACATAATATTCAAAACATAAAGTGCACAAAACAAAGGAAGAATATTAAAAGCAGTAAGGGAAAAAAATCAAGTAACATATAAAGGCAGGCCTATCAAAATTACAACAGACTTCTCACCAGAGACTATGAAAGCTAGAAGATCCTGGACAGATGTCATACAGACCCTAAGAGACTACAAATGCCAGTCCAGGCTACTATACCCAGTAAAACTCTCAATTACCATAGATGGAGAAACCAAGATATTCCATGACAAAAACAATATCTTTCCACAAATCCAGCCCTACAAAGGATAATAGATGGAAAATACCAACACAAGGAGGAAAGCTATACCCTAGAAAAAGCAAAAAAGTAATCTTCATTCAACAAACCCAAAAGAAGATAGCCACACAAACTTACACATGACATTGTAAATAACAGAAAGCAACAATCACTGTTCCTTAATATCTCTTCATATCAATGGATTCAGTTCCCCAATAAAAAAACATAGACTAACAGATTGGATACATAAACAGGGCCCAGCATTTTGCTGCATATAGGAAACACACCTCATTGTCAAAGACAGATACTACCTCTGAGTAAAGGGATGAAAAACGATTGTCCAAGCAAATGGTCCCAAGAAAGGAGCTGGAGTAGAAAGAAACTGGAGTAGAAAGAAGCTGGAGTAGAAAGAAGCTGGAGTAGCCATTCTAATATTGAACAAAATCAATTTTCAACCAAAAGTTATCAAAAAGGATAAAGAAGGACACTTCATACTCATCAAAGGAAAAATCTACCAACAATATCTCTCAATTTTGAACATCTATGCTCCAAACACAATGGCACCCACATTCCTAAAAGAAACTTTACTAAAGCTCAAAGCACACATTGCACCTCATACAATAATAGTGGGAGACTTCAACACCCCACTTTCATCAATGGACAGATAATGAAAACACAAACTAAACAGAGACACATTGAAACTAACAGAGGTATGGACCAAATGAATTTAACAAATATCTATAGAACATTTCATTCTAAAACAAAAGAATATACCTTCTTCTCAGCACCTCGTGGTGCCTTCTCCAAAACTGACCATACAATTGGTCACAAGACAGATAGAAAAAGATTGAAATAATTCCATGCATCCTATCAGATGACTCCGGACTTAGGCTGAGCAACAAAAATAACAGAAAGTCCACATACACATGGAAGCTGAACAATGCCCCACTCAATGATATCTTGGTCAAGGAAGAAAAAAAGGAAGAAATTATAGGTTTTAGAAATTAATGAAAATGAAGGCACAACATACCCAAACATATGGGACACAATGAAAGCAGTGCTAAGATGGAAACTCATAGTTCTGAGTGCCTCCAAAAAGAAACCGGAGAGAACATACACAAGCTGCTTAACAGCACATCTGAAAGCTCTAGGACAAAAAAGAAACAAATATACTCAAGAGGAGTAGATGGCAGGAAATAATCAAACTCAGGGCTGAAATCAATCAGGAAAAAACAAAATGAACTATAAAAAGAATCAACAAACCAGGAGCTGGTTCTTTGAGAAAGTCAACAAAATATATAAACCCTTTGCCAGACTAACTAGAGGGCATAGCAACAGTATCCTAATTAATAAAATCAGAAATGAAAAGGGGGGTATAACAACAGAAACTGAAGAAATCCAAAAAATCATCAGATCCTACTACCAAAGCCTATCCTCAACAAAACTGGAAATTCTGAATGAAATGGACAATTTTCTAGACAGATACCAAATGTCTGAGTTAAATCAGGATCAGATTAAACCATCTAAACAGTCCCATAACCCCATAGCAATAGAAGCAGTCATTAAAAGTTTCCCAAACAAACAAACAAAAAATTCCAGGACCAGACAGATTTAGTGCAGAATTCTATCAATACTCTTCAAACTATTCCACAAACAAGAAACAAAAGAAACACTACCCAATTCATTCCATGACACCACAGTTACACTGTGTATTCTCCCGTGGAGATCAATCAGTTTCTGTCTCATCAGGAATCTGTCACATTTTCCTTTCATAAAGGATTTCATAAAATTTCATAAGAAATTTTTTCTACCTCTATCATGTTTAGTCTTCCAAATAGATTTTTAAAAGTGGGGAGAAAAGTAAAAATGGTACAATAAGGTCTGCAAGATAACGAACTTCTATTCTCTAACGTGGGCTCCGTGGGAATTTTGGGTTGTTTTCCTGCACAGCAAAAGAGAAAAAGCCTAAGAATAGGCACATACAGTATTTTAGTTTACTTCATTTGTTTTGGATTATTTTAATTTTCACAATGTGTGTGATTTTGAGTTTTGTGGTTATATTACTCCTCTGAGAGAGAGGTCAAAATAAAGGTTTTTCTGGTTACTGGCTCAAGGACATGCTGATTTGGGAGAAAGGTTTTGTGTTTGCATTTTTAGAAAAGGTGATTAGTATCTATACACCTTCCAGAGTACCATGGATCAGATATGACAAAGAGAGACCCCTGAAGCACTAGATCCCAGAGTATCAAACAAAAAAGTTATCTTAGCGATATTAAATGTTGTTTTGAGATTTGTATATTACAGAATATATAGCCTTGGTGAGTCTCATTGTCAGATATGCTAAACTGACCTGTTTGAACTTCTGATATCTTGGACTTTCAGCCAAATCCAGTCAGGACACAGACATCAGAGACTAAAACCAATCACTGGTGTGGCCTTCTTAAGGCTAACCAACTCCTCCAATTTCCCTACCCTTCCCCCCCTTAAAAAAATATCTCAATGCCCATATTTTGGTACAGAATTTATTTTGATGCAAAATCAAGGTTTTCATTGGAATAAATTTCCTAAATTAATACAAAAATTTTAAAAGTGCAAGGCTTGGACCCAGTCCTTCTACAAATGCCATTATAAACTGGTTTGAGATGTTTAAGCCTGCGAGATAAGGGCCAAATAGCAAATTCATGGCTCTGAGTTTATTGTTAGGGTGTTTGCAGATCTTTTAATTAGAAATAGCTGAAGGTAGTTAATGGACAACAGTCCAGATTACTTTACATAGACAGTTGTTTTTCAAAAAACATCAGAAATCCACAGAATGTGATATTTAATGTTATTTATTCACTTGTTGAGAAAAATCTGCTAGTAACAGCTTCCCATTTGTGGATTCAAAGAAGCAGCTGAGCGTCTTACCTCCAGGTGAGGTAGTACATTGTGGCTAGGGGCCACTAAACAGAAATTGCCTATCTCTACTGCAGATCTGTAGTGTTCTTAGAAGGACACAAGTTACAGGCTAGGACAGCTTAGTTCTGCCAAGACAAAATAAGCTAGTTGTACTGGCTGGTTTTGTGTGTCAACTTGACCCAGGCTGGAGTTATCACAGAAAAGGGAGCTTCAATTGTGAGATTGCCCCCATGAGATCCAGCTGTGGGGCATTTTCTCAATTAGTGATCAAGTGGAGAGGGCCCCTTGTGGGTGGTGCCATCCCTGGGCTGGAAGTCTTGGGTTCTATAAGAGAGCAGGCTGAGCAAGGCAGAGGAAGCAAGCCAGTAAGGAATATCCCTCCATGGCCTCTGCATCAGCTCCTGCTTCCTGACCTGCTTGAGTTCCAGTCCTGACTTCCTTTGGTGATAAACAGCAATGTGGAAGTAAGCTGAATAAACCCTTTCCTCCCCAACTTGCTCCTTGGTCATGGTGTTTGTGCAGGAATAGAAACCCTGACTAAGACACTAGTCCTTAATAATTCCTTTTTTTCAAGGTCTGTCAGAATATTCTGGGCCAAAAGGCTGAAGACTGATGCTCCAACTCTCTGGCTTACTAGGGCTGTATGGGTAGGCAGCTGTCTCTACAGTTTGTCTCAGTTCTGGAAGCTGTGTTAGCCTTCCTATATTTTCAGATAATGTTGGTCATTCTCAGATTTCTGACAGGGTTGAAAGGCTACTTATAGTCTCATAGCCAACCCAGGCTATTTATCATTGAGAGAAAAGATTTGAGAGGATGGTTTTCAGATGACTTACAATATAAAGCCAGTACATTAGCTAGGTGTAGAATTAAAAGTCTTTTAAATTAGGATAGATGAAAGAGTGTTCTATTCTATTTGACAAAAATGATGGACTGGGTGTTAGGTCTTTCTTGTACTTTATAAATTACAACATGGTAGTAGTTGTGCTCAATTTATATTTGAGAGAAAAGGTTTTTTACTTGAAAAGAAAGGATGAAATGTAGCAGAATTTTTCCCCCAGTTAATTTAAGTATTAATACAACAAAAAGCCTGTGGTTGGACAAGGAAAGGGGAGGCAGAGTTTCAGGGACAGAGACAGGGGACAGATACGAAGAAGGAAGGAAGATGGAGGAAAAAGGAGATGATCCAGATTCCACGTGACTTTAAATAGCCAAAGATAGCTAGGAATATGATAAAAGGATAGAATAATTGGGATAACTTGTCTAATCTAGGTGGGCAGCTTGTGTCATTATCATTTGGCTCTGAAATTATTGTGTGGGCATCTGAAAATGTATTGACATAAATCTGACTGATTAGTTATAAACTTCTAGAGTTTTGATTTACTGAGTTAAAAAGGATTGATGACAACTAGCCACAAGAGATAGATGGTTGAGAAGGAACAAGCAGCTCTGAGGCAGGAGAACAGGAGCTGGGAAGACCACTGCCTGGGGCTGGCCTAGAGGTGATGAGACCACCGGGGCAGAGACTAGCTGGGTATAGAGTGGATGATGTCAATTTTTTAATATTTCCCAGCAACAGTGATGGTGTTTCATTGCAGTGATATAAATCCTGACTAAGACACACTGTCAAGGCTGATCTATCTTGAGTGTTCTCTGCTTGGCCTGAACTGTGCCTGAGTATGTTTCTGTGTGCACAGTCCCATCCCCTTCTTATAAGAATGCCAGTCTATTTGGATGAGAATCTCATACTGTCTCTTCACTTCCTTTTAGAGCTTTAACCTATATTTGTTTAGAGATATTTGAGGTTTATCCATAACACGGTGTAGTCTGGCATAGTGATGTAGTATTGTGAAAAATATCTATTTACCATTCTAGAGGAAGTGGGACCTGGGGGAAATGGAGCTTATAAATGAGCAATAGAGACTTTATTGGCAATGTAAAATGCCAACCTTATTCAGAAGCATCAGACAATTAATACTCTGAAGGTTAAGAAAAAAATCACATGAATAAGATATTCAATCATAAGGACAGGTCATACGTGGAAAACACACATGCACATTTCTCCATAGAGACACATGAATAACAATAGCTAATGTAAATTCATTCCTATCTGATACTCCTAGGAGGAGTAGGGAAACAAATTACAAGAACAACTCTGTTCTGATGAAACTGAGGTCACAAGACTCTTGTTTTCTTCTCACGAGCACTCAGAAACCTCACACAACTCATTTCTTGGACCATGGTCTGCTGGACCTCACAACTGGAGTTAATAATACACTTTCAAGTCACTTTAAACATAAAACTGGGGGCTGGTGAGATGGCTCAGCGGGTAAGAGCACTGACTGCTCTTCCGAAGGTCCTGAGTTCGGATCCCAGCAACCACAGGGTGGCTCACAACCACCCGTAATGAGATCCAACGCCCTCTTCTGGTGCATCTGAAGACAGACAGCTGCAGTAAACTACGCCAGAGTGAGGGGGGGGGGGCCGGCAGAGGTCCTGAGTTCAACAGCAGCCACACACATGATAGCTCATGGCCATCTGTACAGCTACAGATACACATTAAATAAATAAATAAATAAATAAATAAATAAATAAATAAATAAATAAATAAAAAATTTAAACATAAAACTGCTCTCCTACTGTATACTCAACCTGTTTATTTAATCAGCTATCATTTGAATAAGAATGACTCCCATGGGCTCATGAATTTGAATGTTTGGTCCCCAGCTAGTGGAACTGTTTTAGAAAGGATTAGGAGGTATGGCTTTATTGGAGGAGGTGTTCCATTGTGGAGTGGGCTTTGAAGTTTCAAAAGCCCTCTCAGGCCGAGTCTCTAGCTCTGCCTCACCATGGATTAGATATCAACTCTTACCACTGCTCCTGCACCCTGGCTGCTTGTCTGATGCCCTATTTCCCATTATGATGATGATTAAACTCTCTTTAAATTGTAACCAATGCTCCAATTAAATACTTTCTTTTATAAATTTCCTTGGTCATTCATGATGCCTCATCTTAACAACAGAACAGGAACTAAGACATCTGACTTTAAGAGAACAATGTAAAAATCAAGCTGACTTGCACTGGATTTGCCACATAATCAACTTTTATAATAAGCTAATAGGCAGCTGTAATCTGAATTTATGCATCCTTCTATGTCTCTGACCCAAAGTAATGCATGTTTTATGATAATTATTTGCTTAAAGCAGCAAATATAGGTCTTACAAAGAAGTCTTACAAATAAATATCTACCATAAATATTGAATGCAACACGGTTGATAGTTGATAAAAAAAAAAAAAAAATGTTTGTGATACTATTTGTTATCTGGGTCAGTTGCAGTGGCTTAATCCCTTGTAGAACTATGTTAAAGTATCCTTGTACCTTCCTCATTCAATGCTTTCTTTACCGTTCAATAAGTCAGAGGAAAGCCTTTTGTTAGGACCAGACACTGGAGGGTAGACACAAGAACAGGCAGACACACAGGGACAACCTTTAGTAACATTTATGATGTAAAAATGAAAGTGTAATTTACAAAAGAAGGAAAAGAAAAGACCCCTGTGGTTTGATTGTATCCTCCAAATAGAAACACACACTGGAAACCAAATCCCGGGG
>JADRCD010179792.1:0-14526 GCA_019843815.1 Montemys delectorum
TATATATATATATATATTGATGGATATATATGATTATGTATCTGAGTATATGTATATGAGTATATATCTGACTATGAGCATGAGTAGATTCTATGTGTGTGTATATATACAAGAATGTATGAATATATAATCTTTCCCAATAAGCCAGTCTTTCTCAAATTTAGCTTCTTGGATGTTCCGGGAAGGTCTGACTTTGTATGGTAGACTACCTTGTGTGATTCTGTGGCACTCTTGGTTTCTGCTACATGCTGGTAGTAACCTTCATCATGGGACAACCTTCTCCGGACACTCCTCATGCCTCTCATTCATCACTGGTGTTGCTTTTAAAACTGTCCTCCTTCCTTGCAGAGCCCTCTCTCTCCCTTCCTCCCTTGGAGGTTAAGCTATTTCCAATGTTTTCTTCCCCTCTGCCACACCCCCCCCATTCGGTGCTGCAGCTATGCCCATGTGCAGCCCGGCACTGTGCCCCATGACGGGGGAGGGGAAGACTATTTTGTTTATATGTATTAGTTACAATGCACACCAAGCTAGATGGTTAAAGATATATTTATTGCTAGTAAGAGTAGCAAAAAAGACAAGAGTTTCCCCACATCATTTTCTGTCTTTCCCCTGCAACACAAAGTAACAGCAGTCTAAAGGCCCTATGCCTAGGCTAGTGTCACTAGAAACCCCTGAACTGTGAGGGGGGAAGGGGCCACCATCCTGCCTTACTTCAAACCCTCCCCCAGATCACCATGGGCTTCCTGGGGCAGTCATCCCCTTGAAAGCAGGACTGTTCTGTTCCAACAGATTCTAAGGTTTCCCAGGATGGTAACATGCCCACCCTTGCTAACCCTCTAGGAAAGCAAGAAGCTCCAGTTTAAAGGGGCATACATCAGCAACTGTCTTACAGATGAAACCAAGCCAAAGGACTGATGCTGGCTCAAAGCTGAACACCTCCATCTGGATGAGGCCTTGGGACCAGAGCTCTCTAATCAAGGTCAGGGTTAGGAGTGTGTACCCATACGAGGGGCACTCTTCTTGGTACTAAAGATTTTTTCTGTTTCAAAAGCCAGTACTTCTGAAGGAAGAGGACATACTGGTCACTTTTCCTGTCATGTGCTGAAGCAGACAAAAGGGGGCTTGTAATTGTTATACTGGGAAGGCTGAGGCAGGATGGCCAGAAGTTCAAGGCTAGGCTAGACTAGAAGACACCCTATTCTGAAATCCACTTGGCGTGAAAATGTAACATGTTAACACCTGGAACCATTATGAAATGAATCTTGTCATATGCCTAGCTACCTCTGTGTGTGTGTGTGTGTGTGTGTATGTGTGTGTGTGCGCCTGCGCCCATGCACCCCCCCCCCCAAGAATAGCATACATAAAAACATAAAAACCAACTACTTTATTTTTCAGTAAACACGAAAACTTGACTTAGAGCATATGGTGCTGCTCCAGTGGGCTCTCATGCTGGTGCAGTACACACACATGCTTGGTAACACAGACCCCCCGGGGTCACAGCACCAGGAAACACACAGGAAGGCAAAGTGGCTGAGAGGAAAGGATGTATGGATTTCAACTTTGGGACTGACGTAACCGATAAAACAAAAGGCACCGAATCGGGGCTTGGAGACCGGCAGCAGGGGACAAAGGCCAGTCAACCCAGACCCCCAAACAGGGTCACTTCTCCAACAGCTCACGGGACCCCCAAAGGCATGGAGCTGTCTGTAGAGCAGTGTCTGGCACAAAAGCTGCAGACCCTGGCTGAGGGCAGGGAGGGAAGCTGATGGCCCAGTAGGCGACCTTTCCCATTTCCTGGCCTTGAATTCTTTCCCCGTAGGCAGCTCCTGCTGCCAGTCACAAGGGCCCCTGGCACATCACAGGCATCTCTCAGGAGCCACGGAGATGGGTCTGTTCCAAAAGGCACAGCATTCAAGTCAGTTTGGTTATACGAAGACCATCTTATTTGGTGTGCAGAGTGAGCTACTGGGGTGGGGTGGGGTGCGGCACACTTTGAAAGCGCGGCAGGTCCCAGACGCCTCACTGTCTGGCTGGTTGTAGAAGGAGAAATGCTTCCCTTCAAGGCAACTGCAGTGAAGAGCGCACACCTGCTGGCTGATCGACGGCAGAATTGGAAGCAAGGGTTTCATAGCACCTCAACCTCCACTTTTTGGCATCACACTCACTGACCAGATTGTCATGGCCCACGGTGATAGCCCAGGACAGAAAATCCTGACATTGGCCAGCAATCTGACAAGGTAGTTTCAAGACAGTTACCCGGGATGGGGGACAGAGGAGAAGGCATCTAGAAAGGTGATCAGAACTTCTCTCCTAAGATGGGGAAGGAATTAGGGCCCCCCTCCCTGTCAGGAGGGCTGCTAAACTACCCCACCACACACACGGCACAGGGATATTGCTTCTCATCGAGGAAGGAAACATAAGCTCCCAAACGTGGGAGAGGATTGTCAGGGAAAAATGGGACCCAAGCGTGGCCCACTCACCAGGCAAGGCTCTGCACTAGGACTGACTACAGAAAATGCTTAGACAGTAGTCTAGAGATGTCTAGACAGGCAGCAGGGTGACAGGTCCCATAAACACCTGCTCCACACTGGAGCTACCACGGTGACTTATGGGGTCCTAGTAATAAAACTACAACTCGTGTTGAAAACTGCCCAGGACTCCAAGCTCCTACCTCGGCCTGCTCTGGGTTTCTAGCTTGCTCCTCCCCTAAGCTCAGGAGTGTCACATCTTAGAACTAGGGTGCAATTTAGTGGGCCAAAGCAGGGGCATGGGTCTGGATCCGGAGGGGAACAGGGTCACTTCTCACTGGGGCTTGAGCCTGCTTGCAGGAAGGAGGCAATTAGGGCATGACTCTGTCTGTTCCCAAGTCCAGTAGCACCCAGGTATATCTTAGTGCTGGGACTCCAAACCCTGGTTGGGCTTTGGGATTACAATCGCAGCTAGAGGGGACACCCCACCAGGGATAGAGACTGAAGAGTTCCGCAGGGTCCCTGAGCCAGACCTCATAACTAATTAGCCTTTTAAAAAATGAAACTATAGCCTTACTTGCAAGCATAGAGCGTCTCCCTCACCAGAAAGGCCCTGTCGTGGCTGGACTTGGGAGAAGGTCCTACCAGCCCCACCCTTCTCCTCACTGGCCTGGGGAGGGAGCTGTATCAGCGGCTCCTCCCCTGATCCACCTCACAGTAGTCAGGCAGGGAGGGGAGGGTCTCTCTAGGTTAAGGAGGGATGTGTAGAAAGGATGCTATGTCCAAGCAGGTAGCTTGAGTCAGTGGCCACCCGGCTTTCCTGAGGTGACAAGACAGACTGAAGCGGAGGCCCAGAGAGGTAGAATCAGCAGGTAGCCATTTCCCAGCCCTGAGTCTCAGGACAGGACAGAGTTGGCCCCCAGGTCAGGTATCAAAGCAAAACCAGAGTGGAAGGTCGGTCTGGCTTGGGCAACGGTCTCAATAATGCCTCAAGTTGAAGAAGCCCACACTGGTGGGAGACTCCTTCACGGTGACAGTGATGAGGTTGGCTGTGACATCCGTGACAAAGACGTGCTCGATGAGACTGCGGGTAGGTTTCCAGTCCTGGCTGGTCTGGACAGCTACAGACAGGTTCTGCCCAGCACTGGGAAGCGAGGACGAGTCTGGGTCTGAGTCAGAACTACTATTCTCTTCTCCTGTGCTCATCTCGGACAGCGCAAGTGGCTTTCGACCTTCTCCGGGGGCTGCGTGGCCCTCCTGCCCACCAGAGGAGGCAGCAACGCTTTTAACGGTGTCCCTCTTGACAGAAGGGGTAGGCAGAGCCATTGTCTTGCAAGCCAGTTTTTCCCCTTTGTTGGTGTCTGTGGGAGTGTTGGTCATGTTTACTCCTGTGGGGCCGCTCCCGGGACCTTTCCCTGTGGCTGGGTTGGTAGCAGGAATAGCCTTGGCTGTGGCATGGCGAGCGAGCAGGCCCACACCAGGCACACCGTTCTTGACGCTCTGTAAGTCAAGGACCTGAAGGCTCAACTCCTGAGTGGGTGCCAGCTGCGAACCTGGGCTCCCTGAATCATTCCCTCTCTGCAGCTCTGCAGCTCCACTGCCAGGGGCCTTCGGGGCCTTGCTTCCTGCGGGGCTCACCCCTAGCTCCCCTTTCTGCGTCCTCACTTTCAGGTCTAGCCCGAGACTGCACTTGTTGGCAGCCTGGGCCTTGAATGCCAGTCGGCTGGTAGCCTGAGCCTGACTCTGGCTCATGCGGTTCATGTATTGTACGATAGAGCTCTGCCAGATGCCACCTCGGTTGGGGCTCCCGGCCATGCCTTTCATCAGACTGGCCAGGTTCTCTGGGGTCGCCATATTGCTGGGGCCACCACAGGCCTCTTTGGTGTGGGCTTTTAGGGCAGCCAGGCCTGCCACAGGAGCACTGAGTGGAGGGGGCAGCTTGGTGGCTGAGGTCCCCAGATCCTTCCTGGTGGTCTTTAGCACCTTGGCCAGGCTCACAGGTCTCCGAGCTGCCTTCTGTTCTGGGGGTAGAGGTTTGCGTCCCCGTTTCTTTCGAATGGGATCCTTCAGCTCTGGCTTGGCTACCAGGATCTGGGCTTTTTTCTGAGGCACTGGGTGAGTTTCACGGCCCCGGGGGCCCCTCTTGGAGTCTAGGTCGCTGTCATCTTCTTCTTCGTCTGAGGAAGAGGAGGAAGATGTGGAAGAAGAGGATGAACTGCTGGATTTGGACTTGGAGGGTGCATCTGGTTCCTGAAAAGACAAGTAAGCAGGAATCAACGTCTGCCCAGGCAGCACTAGGTATCCCACAGTTACGGCACCAGGTCCCTCCAGACCCCAGCAGCCAGGCAGGGATGACCAATGACCATGCTTATGGAGAAGCGGGAAACCTGGTCAGTGGTAGGCACAATTCGAGGTGAACTGACCTCTGTGTGTACAGAGACTATCTTGTGCATTGTATGGACGTGTCATCTATCAATTAAAAAGTCTATGGCCTGTGGCTAGGAAGAAAATAGAGGAGGGACATCAGGGAGAAAGGACTCTGGGATGGAACCAGGAGGGAGATTAACCTTTGCCAGGAAGATGTAACAAGTCAGAGACATGGCACCTGAGTGCAGGTGACCAGTCACGTGGTGGAATGAGGGTTAGAATAAATGTGTTATTTTAAATTACGAGCTAGTCAGAGAAGAGCCTAGCTATATGGCCAAGGTACCTGTAAATACATTTTGAATCTGAGTCTTATTTCTGGGAGCATGGGGTGGAGAGGAAGAACCAGGCCCCAACTTCAACAGCTGTGTTTCTTCAGTCAGCCTCGATGTTAAGGGCCTCTTCTTGCATCTCAAGTCCTCACATGGCCTGAGGGACTAGAATCTCCCACAGCAGTTTTATGGGAATGATACCAATGCTCTAGCTCCAATGGGGGCTGATCCCATCAAACCCTGGGGCCCCAGGCTTCCCCAGTAGGCCCCCTAGCTTCACTAACCTACAGAAATTCCTTTTCAGTCATCAGGAACCCTGTGGCTCACATCCTCCTACTAGGAGGGAAGATGGTGGAGCCGGGGACTAGGGAACGAAGTCCAAGAACAAGGCACATCTGAGCCTAAGGCCAGAAGCCCTTCCCTGTCATGGGGAGGGAAGGCAGGAGGGGAGATTCCAAGGCCTTCTGATGTGTGGAAGGTTGCCTGTCTGTCATAACAGCAAGGAGAGTCAACAGGACACCCTGAGAAGGCCTCAGCATAGCATCTCTGCTTCTGCCCCTATTTCCTGGCTTGTCTGTCAGCTCTGCATGGCCCAGTCCAACTTGCCCAAATCGTCCTGTTCATCCACAACTCCTAGACAAACCTAAACCACTTGCTGCACGCTGGCTTCCCTGATGGAGAGTCTCCAAGGCGATAGGGAGCTGTGCATTATCTACCAAGGCTGCTGCTGCTGCTATCCAGGAGGACAGGTGCAGAATGGGCTTGCGCTGAGAGAAGCCGCACCCGAGGAGGCCCCAGGGTAGCTAGAGCATGCTCTCTGTTGCCTGTGGGTCCCATTCACAAGCAGAGGCCTGAAGGGGCAACAGGAAAGAGGCCTGTCTAACTCAACAGCTCCCCTGAAGAACTTCTGCCTGGAGCGGCACAGGTGGGCAAGGAGCCAAAAGGATACGGGGCAAAGCCTATGGCCACTCACCTTGAGCTTGGAGCGCCGGCTGCAGGAGGACATGACCGTGTGTTTCCTCGGCCTGCCCCGGGGCCTCTTGCCTCTCTTCCGGTTCTGTACCTCCTTCTCATGTTCCCTGGAGACACAGCACCAATCAGCTTTGAGAAGCCCTGCTTGCTAACCCTTCTCTGGCTTCGGCCTCCACCCTCTGATCCCAAGGGATCCCCTCTGTTCCAGCTTGCAGTAGCTTATCATCTGTTGTCACACAGCTGTGGGCAGAGGTCCAGACACTAGCTTAGGGGGGGCTGGCCCACACTGTCTTTGCAGTCGGGACATCTCAGAACAAAGCTGGGAAGCTTCTCATTTTTCATTAAGGTGAAGGCCCGCAGAAATCGCAAGCACTCGTACCCTCAAACAGCCTTTGGGATGTTACAGGTTTAACTCAGTCATTCTCACAAAGCACAGAGCCCACAAAGACTGCCCCCCAGTATGTACCAAGAGCAGGAGACCTGCATGATCTGCTAGCCTAGGGACTGAGGACTCCAGTGTGGCTTCTCGGGGCCAACTTGCTTGTTTATGTCACCCTGTCCCTGCATACCTCAAGCACCTCCAGAAGTCTGTTCTTAATGGGAGGAGTGCTGTTATCAAGCTCCCAGCGGCCAGGCCTCAGAGCCTACACCTCTGCAGCCCAGGGCTGAGTATGCGCACTCAAGAGCCCTGTGTCAGCCTCTTATGGAGGCTTGGCCTTCAGGCTACCCATCCTGGTGCCGAAAACCTGGTGCCATAGCTCGGGAAGTAAAGATGCATGCTTCTAAGCCCAATGACCTGAGTTTGATCCTCAGAACCCACGTGGCTAAAATAGAGAAATAGGGGCTGGAGAGACGGCTCAGCAGTTACAAGCACTGGCTGCTCTTCCAGAAGACATGAGACTTCAACTCCCAGCACCCACACAGCAACTGTCTGAACTCCAGCTCCAAGGGATCTGATACCCTCACACAGACATAAATGCAGGCAATACACCTATGCACACAAAATAAGAATAATCATTAAAAATGTTTTTAAAAAATTGAGAACAATTCCTATGGGCTTTCCCCCTGACCATCACACAGGCCTGGCCACATGCATGGGTCCCCTACCCGAAGCAAACAGACAAATGTGAAGTAGCCAAATACCATTTCCATGGAGTTCTGGAAGGTGATCTCAAAAAGAAATGGACTGGACCTCCAGGAAAACTCCCAAGGGCAAACACCCTTGGTTCTCCACCTCCCCAGATCAAGTTTGAGGGGCATCTCACGGCTCTGCTGAGCTCAACACCTGATTCTCCGTTGTGACCCTCATTTCTCTTAAACGCAGCGGCTCCTCCCTGACCAAGAAGTTAACGGCCGGCCGGCTCCTAGTGTCCAGAGCATGTGCTTCCTCTCATTGGATATCCCTCTGCCTCAGGATCTTGCTTCACCAACCAAGCTGGTTTCCATCTGCTCAAGTGCCCCACCCCCACCCCCAGCTTCTCTAGTAGCAGCAGCAGCAGCTGCAGGTTTGTATGAATAGTACCTGGCCCATGAGTGCCACCTCAATCACAGAGAGACATACCAGCCCTAGACAGTGCCAAGCCATCAGTCTAACAGAAGGCGAAGATGTTGCTTGCTATCTGTTTCCAAAGGAATCCGAGCAAGCTCAAGCACTCACACGTCCTGCCTTATCCTCTCCCCACTCTTGTAAGAGTGAGAAACACAGGCTGGGCTACCAGAGAGCAAGCTGACTGACCGACTGACCGCAGCCGGGAGGCTTCTGAGCAGGCCACTCATCGGCCTTTAAGGACAGAGCCAACTTCTGCAGAGGGAAGGCGTTGGTCCTGCCGCACACAAGGTGTGCTGTGTTCCGGGATCTCTGTGTTGAAATGCACTTCCCCAGTCCAACATGCTCTTCCCAACACCATCTCACACAATCCTTATCTCAGTGAACACCCCCTCGGGGGGGACCTAAGAGCAGAAGCACCAACTGTAATTACAGAAGTGACCTCAGCACTGTTTTACAGCTTGGGAAAACATCAAACACGTCACTTTGCACTGTAAGCTCCAGGCCTCTCTGTGCCCTCTCCTGCACCGTGGCACACACACACCCTGGCAGGGGCAGAGTGACAGGCATGCTTCTTAGGACAAGCTTCCAACCTCAAGGGCTGTTCGTGCTGACCAAAAGTTACTCCACAGAGAAGGCCAAGAGAAACCAGAGGGATGTCTGGGAGGCCTTAAAGTGCTCCGCCACAGGCTTCCTCACACCACAGCCCCAGGCCACTGTGTCACCAGCCAATTCCACCCAACTCTCCCCTCCTCCAAAGTTCTCACTTCTTTTGGAAGGCCAGGAGCAGCCTCGGGTCCAAGATGTTCTCTTCTGGCTCCCAGCTGTTGTGTCTGGAAAAGCAAAGAGCGGGACTGGTGAGCAGCATCCAGGTGGGTTGCCAGGGACGGCTCCCACAGCCCTGCTGGGAGCAAGGGGCACTGTGGGAGAGGCAGTCCTCCGAAGTCTCAGAAGTCCTTGAAGTTAGTTAGCATTCCAGCCTCAAACCCACAGGCAAACTGCCACCTCAAGCACCAGCAGGCCACGAGGGGACTCGACAGTCTACACTGCGAGGAAAACAAACCCCAACAAAGAGCAAAGCTGCCGAGGGAATCCCCTGGGCCTGGCCCGGAGCCAGGGAGGGAAGGGAAGGCAGGTAGGGGAGGGGGAGCCCGGGGGCGCAGACGGAACAAAGTGGCGGATACCACCGAGAGCGCGGGCAGGGCACCGGGGTTTGGGGAGGTGGTATTGGGAGGGGATGGGGTCCAGGAAGGAGGGTGGCGGGCAGCTACAAAGGAAGCCCTTTCCGGAGAAGGCCGGGTCCCCTTCCCTCATTGAGAAGAAAGCAAGCTCGGGGCGGGGGGTAGGAGTAGGTGGGGGAGCCCTCCCACCAGTAGGAAGCTCAGGTTACAGCAGGATAACTTGGGCAAGGGGAGGGGGCCCGCGTCCCGCGCCTGCCGCGGCCAGCTCCGGGGCGGGGGCGCATGCAACAAATGGGCGCCAGAAGCGCGCGGCGCGGAGGCGGGCCGGGCCCGAGGGACTCGGGGCTGGAGGCCGCCCTGCTCGCTCCCCGTGGGCTCGTAAACAAAGGGCAGAGCCACTCGGCCGGAGTCCTCTGGGTCCCGAGGCACAGGACTTCCCGCCCGGGCCTGCGATGCGACGGTTCCCACCCAGGCCGGGAGGCGCGCGCGGGAAGGCGGCCGCGCACCGGAGACTCACTTGGAGGACCAGCCGCGCCACTTGACCAGGTACTCCAGCTTGCCCTGCGGGGAGATAAGAGCGGGCGGTGAGCGGCGCAGAGCGCCGGGCGCACGCGGGGGGCGGGCGGGGGCGCACGCACCTTGCGGAGCCGCTTGCTCAGGATGCACTCAGCGGCGAAGACCTGCTCGCCCACGCTGCTCAGCTCCTCCATGCCGCCGCCCGCCGCGGCCCGCGCCCCGCAGACCCCGGCTCACTGCTGCACACAAAGCGCCGCCCCCGCCGCGCCCCGCCCCGCGCACGCGCGCCGGAGTCGCCCGCGCTGCTCTACCCGCAGTCGCCCGGCCAATAGGCGCGCCGGGCGCGCGGGGCGGGGCGCGCATTGTTCGTGGTAGCCGCGGCGGGACCGGTCCGTGGGGTTGGGCGCTCTCTGCGCGGTGTCGAGAGGCTGCGTGCTCCCGGAATCCTGGGGTCCGGCCGCTCCGGATCGCACGTCCCTGCGGAAAGCCATTGTTTGGGCAGAGGGTGGCGAAGCGGGGAGCACGCGGCGCTTCTTGCCCCCGCCAGCGAGGGGCGCTGCTCCCCACCAATCCTCTCTATACTGCACCCCGATGCTGCAGGGTCAGGGGTGCAAAAAGACTGGAAAAGTACGGGGGTTGGGAAGGGGACACCGAAAAGCGAGCCTCGAAGCTCTCTACTTAAGGTTGTAGAGGAAAAATTCAGATCGTTGGAAGAAGACTGAACTCCGAATTCTTTATTAACTAAAGAGTTGTGAAAATGGGACCCAGTTCCCCTGACTTTTGGTGCGCGCGTGGGGACACAACCAACTTGATTTTTTTCTAAGTTTATTTCACGGTTTTGGTGACGTCGACGCGGGCCAGAGGGGACAGTGTGCAGACTTAGGTGTAACCTCGGTGAGATTCTTGTCACAGTTCGCTAGCTCTGCCAGGAAAGTCCTTTGGATCAATTTCCAGGGGGAGAAGTTCAGGTGGCCTCGGTCCTCCTAGGTCGCCATGGGTTAGGCGCCCTACCCGTTTATTTTCCCGCTCAGACATACATTCCGTTGAACAGTTTCCTTTGTAAGTTTTGAAGCAAGTCAAGCACATGACGAAAGAGGCGTTCTCTCATTTAATAAAGTAGAATCCAATGAAAATTCGCTTTCTGGTTTTGCCTCTTACTTGAGCACAGCTGCGAATCCATAGTCTCACTTTTGTAGGACCTTGTCTTCACGTAGTCGTGAACCTATTTATGAAGGAGTAACATTTTTGGGTTGTAAAGCTTTCTGCCCTAAGAAACGAACATCGGGAAGCCACTGGGTTTTTAGGGTGTTCTTCAGTTTAGTTGGTTGGTTAAATCTGCTCTGGAAGGAGCTTGCAGCTGTTTGCAGTGGGGGCAGGGAAAGAGACTTTTTTTTTCATGAGAGCACAGTGATTGCTCATTTAGGTGCTTGGTGCAGTAGTGGATGAGTGGATGAAGCAAGCGGGAAGAGAGCCGCTGCAGTCTCCCAGACGGCTCTTTTTGTCCCTGTTCAGATCAGCTGAGCAGTGAATGGTTGCGCTGTACAAAGGTGTGTTTATTGTAATCCTATAAATAGCTGGATCCATTTCAACTGCTGCTTGAGCTTCAGGATTCTACGGGGTGTCACGTTTACTGTTAGAATCTGCCCACTTTTCCTTTTTTTGGAACAGGGTATACCAACACAGTTGTTTATTTATTTTTTTAAGAGCAAAGCACTTGGGAGGCAGAGGCAGGCAGATTTCTGAGTTCGAGGCCAGCCTGGTCTACAGAGTGAGTTCCAGGACAGCCAGGGCTACACAGAGAAACCCTGTCTTGAAAAACAAAACAAAACAAAACAAAATACAATTCTTTCTTGTCTGCTAAGAGGTAGCCAGGAACCTAATATGGACACATTGGGAAAAAAATGTCTTTTTACCTGAAATATGTCTGTCACATACCTCATCTGTCCAACTTTGAATACCTAGCTAGGAGAGAGAGTAGTTAAAATAATTAATTTGGAGAAACAGATACAACAGACTTGCCAGGAACGCAGCCAAGGCATGATTCAGAATTTGTGGCATTTCTGACTCACGTCTTTGGCGTAGTAGGATAAGTTAGACTGGTTCTTTCATTTCATAAGCAGCTAATCTGCATTGATCATGGTGCCAGCAACACTAGATGCTGAAGCGAGCCTTTAGCAACTGTCTGACCAGACTGGCATGAGCTCTGAACGCCAGGGTCCTCACTGTCTACTGACTGGTGCAGAAGGAATGGAATTTGAAATCGTATTTTCTTTTAACTTCATTGAACTTCTAATGGCCACCGGATGCTCATGGTCACCCACAAGACACCATGCCACCAGTCCACAAGACCACAAAGATATATGTTAAGGGGATTCTAACTGAAAAAAACAAGAGTCAGCCCTGTAAGTCATCTGTGCATATCAATAACCTCAGAATGTTTAAAGAATGTGTAGAAGAGATCATAGAGATCCAGGCCCTGAGGCGTGCGTTCGGGGTATGAGTGTCTTGGTCGGTGCCACTTTCTGTGTAAACACAACGTGGACAAGCCTTAAGCTTTACCTTTTGTTTGCTTGTTTAGCTTTTGTTTTCTGGCAGTCCTGTAGATCGAACCCAGGGCCTTGAGCATGCTAGACAAGCACTTAGGCTGCTGAGCTACGTCCCTGCCGTGTAGTCGCTGAGAGGTTGGAATCCTGTTAAGAAAGGGTAAATATGGGCAGGAGAGATGGCTCAGCAGTAAAAGAGCACTTGCTGCTCTTACAGAGGACCTGGTTCCTTTCTCAGTTTCCATATAGGGCAGCTCATAGCTGCCTGTAACTCCAGGAGGTCTCATGGCTTCTAGTGGCTCCCAAGAGCACCAGAAAAACATGGTACGCTTACATACATGTAGGCAAACACTCATGCACATAAAATTTTTTAAAAAATCTTTAAAATGGAAAAGGGAAGTCGAGGCTGAGGAGAAGCGCTCATCTCTCTCGAAGAGAAGCCTGTTGGCAGCACATTTGTATGTATTCATGGCGGCTCCCATTGCCACGGGATTCGCTTTGCTTCTCTGTCTCCTGAGGGCACCTGGACACATGTGATGCACATATACTCATGGAGGCATACAGACACATACATAAATAAAAATAAATATTTTCATTCTTGCTTGTGATTTGAGCATCAGAACTATGGGGGGGGGGGAGGACATACATGTGATGTCAGTCCACAGCCAGTCGAGATGCTGGGACCTGAGAGCATCTAGTGATCCTGAGCTTGGCAGCTGAAACTGGATCCTCTCAGCTAGAACTTTACTAAACAGCTTTCCCAAAGCTCACTTTATCTGAAGGCGCATCTTTGCCCCTGTGATCCAAGAGCCATAGCTTCCCCATAAGGGATCCGTGTGAGGCAAACCAGGACGTACAGTCGCCTCCTCTCCCTCAGACTTGCCCCTGTTTTTGCAAGACTGAGGTGTGACTTACAGGCTCTCTGTGTCAAGCGATATGGTTTCTGTATATACAATGGGTAAACACCGTCCGTACGCTCCACACACAGTGCTTGCCTGTCAGTCAAAATAACCATGGCCGGATGCTTGCTCAAGTTCACAAGCCTTCAGTCCCTAGGCACAGAATACAAATATTGATACCCCCCCTCACCCAACACCGCCCCCCCCAGGGACAGCCTGCAGCTCTCACCTGTTGTGAACACTTCTCAGAACAGTTTGTCTGTCTAAGCGTTCAACTTGGAGACAAGAAAAAGGAATCCAAAATTGCTTCTAGTGCCTGCCTGTGACTCTCAGTTATGCTTGCCCTTTGTCTGCCCAATGCTGATGCAGTACGCTAGGCAAGTTCTGTGTAGCTTGCTCTCTAAAGCCTTTCCAAGTGTCCCCGGGGGCAGCCTGTCTCCGGGTATCCCATCTCCCCCAGAGCCTGCCCCTAGGTCACTTTGTCCATCTCAGTACCCTTAAAAACCTGCTCAGGTGGGAAACACCCTAAATCCTGGGGTCAGGGAGAGGCGAAGGCACACAGCTATATAAGTGGGAAAAGGAGACTCTTTGTAGGGGGTCCCTGTTGCATGAGGGCGGCCATCAGATTAGTTAGCGGTTCTAGTTTTGCGATATTATAATAATGTTGGATAAGCATCTTTATTCTTGCATGTACTATGTGCTTGCAGATAGTGTCACGGATGCTGGGTCAAAGGGCATTCTGCATTCCTTCTGTGTTGTTTATTCTATGGACCTCTGTCCCCCCATTTCAGCAACCTTACCAGGCCGGTTTTGGGTTCTCTAAGTAGCTGAGGATGATCTTGAGTCTTAGATCCTCTGCCTGCCTGGGATATTAGCGTGTGCAGCTGTTGCCTGGGCACGGGGTTTCTGAACATGATTGCTGCTTTGCTGGTGTGGTAGGCTGATACACACTAACCACGGCCTTGCACACCTCACGTCTGCTTTTACCTCAGACTGCTGCCTCATGCAGTGGTAGGGCGAGAGATGACTTTTATGCAGCCTTTCAGTGCAAAAATGCATCCTTTCCGCGATTTCATTTTATCATTAAGCTTTTTAGATTTATTTGCTTTATGCGTATCGAGTGTGTTGCCTGCATGAATGTGTATGACATCCCTGAATGTCGGAATCCCCTGGAACTGGAGTTACAGATGATTGTGAGCCACGGTGTGTGTGTGTGTGTGTGCGTGCGTGTGCGTGTGCGTGTGCGTGTGCGTGTGCGTGTGTGTGTGTGTGTGTGTGTGCTGGGAACAAAACCCAGGTCCTCTGCAAGAGCAACATGTGCGCTTAACTGCTGAGCCAACTCTCTAGCCTGTCCCAGTTTTAAAATGAATTTATACTTGTCAAAGTCTCAAACCTAGGGTTAAAGCCTTTACATAAAAACAAAAAAGTAGCTTGGGGAGTCACAGTGGGGGCCCAGTGTGCAGCCCATGGGCCGCCAACGTCGTTGCTTGATGCAGGAGGAACTCTCAAACATCTGTCTGTCTGCTGTCTGTTCATTGCAATTGGATCTCACTGTCTACTCTGGCTGCTTTGGACCTTGTTACGTAGGTCAGCCTAGCTTCCAGCTCAGAAATCTCCCTACGGCTGCCTCCCTAGCACTAAGATTAAAGGCGTGATTACCAGGCACAGCATCCTTTGGGTTAGACAGTGGTGGGTTTGAGAGAGG
>JADRCD010179793.1:0-10427 GCA_019843815.1 Montemys delectorum
TTTTTTTTTTTTAAATTCTGTTTTGACAATAAGTATCTTGTATTGCTCAGGCTATCAGTATAATTGATATGTAGCTGAGGCTGGCTCCAAGTGTGATGTTCCTGCCTCCACTGCCCGAGTCTCAGGATTACAGGAATCTACTGCCACACCCAGTTTTAGAACGTGGAGACTTAAAATATTGTAGGAAATAAGAAGAAACTCAGAGGGTGCCATTTCAGGAAAGGACAAGGATCCAGGGGCTTATTAGAATGAATTTTACCTGGGAATAATTGTCTAAGAACTGAAATAGAGGATGGGATTCTGAAGATGGAATCTAGGCTCTTGTTGGTTGCTGATGTGTGCTCTGGGGTAAGTTGGCCTGCTTCTACAGACATGTCAATCATGAAGTGGTGCTGATGCCCAGGCACGGATACAGGACCCTTAGTGAGGGCTAATCGAGAGTGTAAGACATCTGTGCACAGCTTTGTCAGTAAACACTAACCATAATGGTGATGTGGTTGACAGCAGTAGTGCGATTTCAATAAAGATTAAAAAAACGGTCTCAAAACAGACTCAGGGGATAAAATTCTGTGCCTTTGGTCCCCTGGTTCTTCTTGCTTAGTCCCTACCAACGTAAAAGACCAGTACTGAAGTTTGTCCTTTTCTCAAGTTCTATCATTAGCTCCTTTTATTTCTAGAACTCAAACTTTAAAAAAAAAAATCACCTCTGATATCTATTTTTAAAAGAACAGATACTCAAGTTCTCTACTTTGTTCAGTCCTAATACATTGATGTTATTGAAAAAGTTTGGCCACACTGTACTTAGCAATTTCCAGAATTATTAAAAGATAAGTCATTTCTTTGATGAAGAGCAATTACTGGCATTCTTTCTTTTCTTAGACATGGAATCCAGAGAGCACAGTCCTCTCTGTCCATTCTTCAGAGAACACTGAAAATGACTGAAGTCCTTTTTGTATGATTAATGCACCCTCTAGAAGAGGCAACATTCCTACATAAGTCCAAAAACATTTGGAATATATAAAACATATTTGTGTCTCCTTAGCAAGTCTCTGACCCAGGATAATTCTTACTCTCCCAAAACACTGCTAATGTGCTTGATGAGTACCACTTTCCAAGTCCTGCAAGACAGCTAGAAAAGATCCAATTAGGATCTAAGCTCCCACACAGCATTTAGAAGTGACTATAAATTCAAACGAGACCACCCTGAGTCTGTGGACGACTTGGAGGTGTTTGAAGTTTGAGACGAATGCTTTTCTTCTTGTAAAAGTCAGTGATAATTAAAGGTCAGAAAGATAGCAACCTCTGAGAGGTCTAGCATTGATGGTCATGGAGGGGCATCGAGAGTTAATGAGATAAAGTCAAAACAAGAAAGAGCTGAGCTGACGTCACAGGATGTGCCTGATTAAATGCCAGTTGTTGCTCACAGTAAGTAAAGGTGTCCAGAGCTTCAAAGCCACTACCAAGGACACTACACAATTCTCATCTGAGGCTGAACCTTATTTCCACTTTGCCCAGGTCTACATTATCTGTGATTCACAGCACAGGACATGAGTCACACCTATGGCCATTTGTTCCATTTAGTGAGTGGTAGATACTGGACTTGAATCTGCTCTAAGCTTAGTATGGCCTTATGAAAGCAGCCCCTGTACTGGATACTTTGTACTCAACCATACATCATTGAGAGCAAGATTCCTGGTAGAATCCAGGCAAGGATTTCTGAGACTGGGATGGGGAGCTGAGTTTATGTAGCATCTTATAGCCTGATGCAACAAAACAGACTTCCCCTAGCAGTAATGCCCCTCAGTGGTTAATGTAGACTGTCGACATTATAGGATCTAGAATCATCTTGGAGAGAAATCTTGGAGCACGTCTGTGTGAGTTTCTAGATTAGGTTCATTGATGTGGAAAGGTTGATCTTAAAGGTGGGCAGCACCATCCTGTGGGTCAGGGTCTCAGACCAATTAAGAAAGGATTAAGTGAGCATAGCACCAGCATTCACCTCTCTGTACTTCCTGACTACAATGTGATCAACTGCCCCAAGCGTCTATCATTATGCCTTCTCTATTATGGTATCCCCTAGCCTCCATGAGCTAAGGGAAACGCACACTTTCTCAGGCTGTTTTTGTCAAGTATTGTTTTGTCACAGAGATGAGAAAAGTAACTAAGACACACACACACACACGTGCACACACACACACACACACACACACACACACACACTCCATTTCTAAGATATATGGCTGAAATACTTGACTAGCCACAAGAACACAGTGGGAGGAAGTCTAGGCCAGCTGGATCATGAGGAAGTAAGAATTGAATCCATGATTGGGATGATGTTGATATGTTCTTGAGGAAGTCTTTCTGGATCAACTAACCTGTCTGTCCTTGTCACAGTGGGCTATAGATTATAACCAATGAAACATTTGCTGACCTACTGTGGGGCGCATAACAATACATCCATGGACTATTAGCCAATTGACACCAGATGCATATTGTCTCTACAGTCTTTCTCTGGTCTCACGCTTTCTCTGGCTCTACTTATGATCCTAGCTGTGATTCCCAGGCTACTCATCCTTGCTGTCACCCATTGCCACACTATTTTGTCTGGCCTTTACTTACCCTAAGCCCTTTCCATATGGCAAGATCTCTGATACATGCTTAGGTCTCTATTTCTAGTTTTTAAACAAACAGACATTGACAGAAAAAAAAGTGTGATATATATCAGACAACTTGAGGAATAACGATCTGCCTTGGATAACTTGTTCTGGAACAAAGTAGAGCACGTTGCAGCCGGTTCCTGATATCCCAACCTTTGTCCCATCCCATATATCCTTGAGTACAAGTGCACTCTGTTTTTCTCAGGGCCTGTGGTTCTGTCCCCTGATTCGGTACTGACTTCTCATTGTATTTGCATATCTGATTCTTCCTGTCTATCAGTTCTAGCTAAAATATTGATTCTTCCCAGAAGCATTTTGTAATCATTGATGCAAATAGACTTACCTAGTTTTCTTTTATTCTGCATTTTTTCCTTCCTAGTTTCTATTGGTATTTATATTTACTTACTTATTTGTCTGTCTAGTTTTACCTTGCCCAGTAGACTGTAGGATTTCATGAAAGTAGGACAGTGTTGGCAGATTTTCTTTTCATTCATTGTGCGTTTATGAATGGATGGATGGATGGATGGATGATTCTCCGGTCTAATGCCTCCTTTATACATGTCACTTCCTATGTTCTCCATCTTGAGAAACTTAAGTCCACCTTCAAGCCATGCCTTGTCCATTATTCTTGCTTCAGGAATTAACATTTGGCCCTACAGGATACCATGAACATTTGTACATCTCTATTATTTTAAGAATGAACCATATGCTATATGACTGTTAGCTAATTGATTCTTCCTTACCTCCTCCTGTGAAGAAATATATCTCACTGATCTTCTGACCCCTAATCACAATAACAAGAAGTAACTCCCAGCTACTGGTCAATTGTTTGTTTGTTTGTTTGTTTTTGTTTACCTGAGAGTTCTTTGTCTAGCACCATTTCATAATGGTTCTTCTGGACTTCAAATGTTAGTTTCCTAGCACAGAGTCTGAGACAAAGCTATTCCTAGAAAGGTAAATTAGCACACCCCAAATAGATACTGAGATGAGCCTTTAAGTGAAAACTTGTAGCCAGATAGTGGAGGTGCACACCTTTAATCCCAGCACTTGGGAGGCAGAGGCAGGCATATTGCCTTGAGTTCAAAGCCATCCTCGTCTACAGAGTGAGTTCCAGGACAACCAAGGCTACACAGAGAAACCCTGTCTCGAAAAACAAAACAATAACAAACAAAACCAAATGGAAACAAAAAAAATAAGGAAATATTTTGTTTTTAATATATAGCCCTTTTTCAACAAGGAACAGCAGAAAAGGCACTGTGTTCACCACCAAATTACCTCAAAATTTGGCAATTTAACACAACACAGGATATTTATTTATTTATTTATTTATTTATTTTTGGAATTTCCGAATTAGAAAGTCAGGAATCAGGAAGGAGTTTAGGTATAATTCTAAATTACTCTAGATTGTCTAGTCAGTGCACTGACATGTTGCCTTGCAGTGGAATAAACATGAGAAGCAGGAAGCCCAGGAGAGCTCCAGTGGAGAGCTTTGGTAAGGACACAGCATCTTAGAGCAAAAAAAAAAAAAAAAAAAAAAAAGCAGACAAATCCCATTTGCTTTTCTCTTGACTGGCACACAGAGAGATTTCTAAGAGATATCGCCAGAGACTTGGACACGGGGTTTTCTGTACCCCAGGAAGCCTCTGGGAGCAGAACTCCAGCATGTGTGACCTCTGTTCACGCCTCTCTCCCTGTGAACAGCCTGCAGTCAGAAATAAGAAAGCTAACATATAAACGGAGATTGAAATTAGACCCGGAAATAGCCCCGTTGCTGGATCTTTAACACCTCACCGAGGTTTCTCAAAGAGCCCATGCTCAGAATAAACCGACGCTTTTACAGATTGAACTGCCGGAAGTATCCAAGGAAAGGAGCCTTGATAACGGAGTCAGGAGAGGTACTGGAAAAAGACTCATGCTGGTTACAGATTGAACGGGAAAACTTGGAAGGGTCCACAGTGAGGGAACGACAGAGGGGCTTGTGAGGAGCATCCGAGACCTGGTCATCCATTTTATCCTTTGTGATGAAAAATAATAATAAAATAAAACAGGAAAGGACATGACTACTCCTAGGTATGATGGAGGAGAAAGTTAATGTAGATGAATGGGAGAGCACAGTCAGAGGCAGAGACATCTGGGAGAGGCCAGAGTGAACATGAAGCAGTTTGAGCTGGGCCTTATGAACAGAGAAGGAGAGGGAGAGCCAGAGAGGAGTCACTGACTAAAAGAGGTGGGCTGGACCAAGAGACTGGCTAAGAGGGTGAAGGGTAGACCTAAAAGAGAAGATGGACCAGGGCAGTAAAATGGATGGAAGGGCAGCTGGGGGTAGGGTAGCCCAGCCCCTGGGCTGGAGAAGTTTAGGATAGTGGGTGGGGTTTGCCAGCCATATCCTGTAACAGCTAGGGACTGAGGGATGCTGGGAGAACCTGGTGGCCAGGTCTGCTTTGATAGCTTAAATAGGCATCTCAGCCTTCTGTCTCAGGTTTGAGACCTGACACCCTTGTGTTCACAGGGTGAGATTTTTTTTTTCATACTATAAGTCATCCTTGTGAACGGGTTTGACATTGCATATCACAGCAGCACTGTCTTGTCACCTCTCCCACTCAGGGTGACAAGCTACTCAGGGTGCCTGGCAGCCCTGATAACCCTGATGCACTCTTCCTACCCCAAGGCAGATCTTTCACCTTTATCTTGTAACCAAGAAACATTCCTCCATCCCTTCTGATACTATCTACCAATTGGATTGTGAGAGATCAGAGGGGCAGGTGAGTGCATTAGATTCAGTAGTACTCAGAAGGCAACTTCTGGAGAAGCCTGTGAGGTCTCATTCATTTACACCTAGTCTATGGATAGTTTGGAAACTACTGACTTACTGGTGTGCTTTTGTCAAAATTAAACCCTAACTGAAGATATCCATGGAATCCTAGACTTTGTATGGATGGACTGTACAGACTTAGTAGAGTGGAGGAGAGACGATTCTGTATCCTCCCCAGTCTAGCAACTGAGCCTGCATACTAAACTGACAAGGGATTATTAACAAGAGAAACATATATGTGTTTATATCTATGTCTATACCTACACCTATGCCTATACCTCTATCTATCTATCTATCTATCTATCTATCTATCTATCTATCTATCTATATCTATCATGTCACATGATATAGAGGCTTTCAAATGGGAAGAAAAATGGAAGGTGCAAAGAAGTCATTGGCCATCAGAACTTTTAACCAACAGCATTGCCAGGAAGCAAGACGGGAAAAGACAAAAGGTTAAGCCCTTAGGAGTGGTAAATTACGGACTTCTTTGGTTTGAGAGAGAAAGTAGAGAGCTAGTCTCTCTGCTGTTCTTCAATTGTATTGAGCTCAATATAATTCTTAAGTCCAGCTGGCGTCTTTTAGGGTGGTAGATGTGGATCCCTATGAGTAGAAGCATCATGGTTTAATCCGTCAAGATTCATGTTGTCACCAACCTACACAAATCAGAAGTTGAAATCCCAACTGCAAATCAAAAAGGTCTCATACTCAGGTCTATCTGTCCTAAGACTCCCACTTCCTAGTTAAGAAACCCAATGGACAGTGTAAGTAATGCAACATCCTCTAGTTCTCTGACAGTGAGCCCCAACACTGGTTCATCATGGGGTTACATTCTGCTTATAAATTTATGCCACACTTTCTTTAGTTTATGTTTTCTAAAAAAAAAATAAATAAATAAATAAATAATAAAAAAATGACCTTATGACCCTCCCTTACAGCGTCATCAATTCTTATATCATTATATCATGAAGTTTACTTCAGTGCCTATAAGTGTTTTGCCTTAAAATATGTGGCCTATACCATTTCAGTTCCCATGAATACCCTTCTCTAACCTCCTTTTTAAAGTCACAAGAAGACTTGGTCAAGGATGTCTTCCTTAATGCCACAAATCTTAAGTGTCTGATTCAGCAAGGTGAGTTTGTCGAGGTTGGCTATGGAGGCCGCAGCCTCTGATCCTAACCGTTGGAGGCCGAGGCAGGAAGCCCGAGAGCTGGAGACTAGCCTGTGCGGCAGGGTGAGAGAGTCTCTAAAACAAAATCTGTAGGAGTCACATAGAAAAACTAGATTTTTAAGATGTGCCTATTTACCGGGGTTGTCTAAATCTCTTTCTTGGAAGTATGTAGAGTACTTTGAGATGATGAACCACTCATCTGGCCCATTTAGCTAGGATAATTGGTGAGATAATGTATGGAAAGATAATATATGCAAAACACTTAGTGCTTAACATAGTTCCTGGCACAATTCAGACATGGGATGAATGTTAGTGGTATTAAATCCTTCGGTCTTCCTACAAACCTAAACTTCAAGTTCAGACTCATAGGCTTCTTGGCTCTATATTTCACAGGAACTCTCTGTTCTTTCTCCCCTTTTCCTAGCCTCTGTTTGTGTGTGTGTGTGTGTGTGTGTGTGTGTGCGCATGTGTGTGCCAGTGTGCATGCACATGCATAGATGTGTGGTTGTGTTTGTAGAGACCAGAAGTTGCCATGATGTATCTTCCTCAGTCCCACCATCAAGCTGAAGAATTCATCCCTTGATGTTGGCCTTCTTTACCAAGTTTACAGTCTTTCCCAAGGCTGATGAGCTCTGGAAGCTAATTGGTCAGTGCATCTGAGTTTTTCTTAGTGTTGGAGATTGAACTCTGGGTCTCCCATGTGCAGCACCTGCACTGCCACTAACACACTAGTGTCCCTGGCAATTGAGTCTAACAGTAGAAAATGAGAACTACATAATTATTAATAATTAAACAGATTTCTCCCTCTATTATTTTACCTAAACAAAGGGACAAATCTACAACTTCTCTAAAACATTTTGAATGGGGTCGCCATTAAACTAGGGAGTCTTGATTAAGTTATGAAGTTAATGACATACTAAGAAATCTCAGTATATCTTCAATGAACAGATTCCAGTATCATGAACATCAAAAGATAATTTAAGAAGAGGGCTATTCCGGGTTTGTCATATTCCACATATAAGAGGCCAAGAGACACCAGAAAGCAATGCAATAGTCCCATTAGTTCCTAAAATTCCACTTTCTGAGATAGCATATCCCCAAAGCTAAGCCTGTGTTTTTATAGAATTCAAACAGACTCTGAAATGAAGAGGGAACAGATGAGCTATAAATGTGTGAATAAAGTCTTCCAAGCCCCACGGGGGGAAAATGTTTAAAAGAAGATCTGCAGAAATGTTTACTTTGAGCGTGAGGGTTAGTGGATGAAATGAAGAAAGACACTTGGTGACATCATTTCTCACCGGGGTAAGTGGGGTGCAGTGTTTTGTGTGTGTTCGGGGGTGAGGGTGGGAAGGCTTCCTGCTGGGAAGTGGTGTGCTGAGATCTGTTTGACAACCAGCCAAAGGATAGGAAGGACGCCTCCGTTTAGAGCGTTTGCTGGTCTCTTGGTATAAATATTCCCACTGTTGCTGACTGGAATCTATCTATCAGTGTGATGACCCTGGACTTGGAGTTGGAAAGAGATGCACAGTGATGGAATTCTGTAATATTTTAGCCATACACAACAAACAAAACCTCAAGAGTAGGCACAGTAATGATGTTCTTAGGAAGGGATGAGTCTGGGTTTTGATTTATCTCCATCCTCAATAGACTTTAAGATGTAGGTTTATAAGATTTAGTTTTAAACAGCAGTTATGTTTAATGATGGTTCACTAAATGTAGCATTTGACTTTTGTGTATTAAGTAATAGTCATTCTTTCCTGTCCATTTTCAGGCTTAATTCAGACCTGAAAAGAAGGCTCCCACCTGGTTTTTCTTACATGATCTTACCTCCCATTTGCGGTATTCATCCCTGTAGAAATTGTCCTCAATAACAGCTTCTGTCTCTGATTGGGCAAGGGTAGCCAAGTATATCCTCAGCTGAGCATTATTCAGGTCTGGAAGGCAGGGAGTGGAGGCAGGATGGAGGGGTCGGACCAGAGCCTGAGCTGTCAGTGCTACAGCCAAGCCCTGAGACCTTTTAGAGATGATCTGTGTAGGGACAGAACAATGGCACCTTTCTCATAGTGACATTGGCCAGGCTGCTCAAATAATTTAGTGTTCCAACTCGAATGATTCATTTTGTACGAACATTAAGTTCACAGCCAATTTGTCAATATAAGAAAGCTATCACTTCATTTTTAACTCAAAAGTGATGCTTAAATTTTGAGTTATAATTCTTACTTTGGCAAAAGACTGATGGAAATCCCCCAGAAATGATATGAGAGCCATACCGGCTCTGTGTTCAGCCTGGGTGCCATATTTCTCAGGAAGCTAGGAGACTGGAAACTGTCATGTGAGGGATAGCTTAGGAAATTACTTTTTCAAGAACCCTAAAGGCAGACAAGATGTGGGGTTGAACTTCTGTCACCTGGAAAGGGATTAAAATTTGATTTTGCAGATTATCATGGTAGATAAAAACTGAGGGCCTGTGTTTTAGGGATCTGACTTCCAATTTTGATTTTGTTATCTACTAATTGGACAAGTCATATAAACTCAGATCTCTTATTTAGAAAACAGGGCGTATTCCTTTACTATTATTAATGCATCAAATTACCATAAGTATAATGACTAAAAGCAGCATAAATGTGTTATCTTGCAGTTCCAAAGGCTAAACTCTGAATCAGGTCTCCCTGGGATCAATCAAGAAGTTAGCAGGACGGTGTTCTTCCTGGGGCTCTAGGAAAGAATCTATTTCCTTGTCTTTTCTTTAGGCAAATGCGTTCTTTGACCCTCTCATTCCATTGTTCCATCTTCAAAGCCATCAAAACTGGGCCAAAATCTCTCTATGTTGCTTTCTTTCCAGCTCACTGTCTAATATGCCTTTGGCCAGTATTTCAGGTCTCCTGAGATACTGAGACTATGCCGGATTGTTGCTGTATTTCAAGCTGATTGGCAACCAGAATTCCAATTACAAACTTGATTCTTCTTTTCTTCTAAGATCACATATCTACAAGTTATAAAGATCAGAATGTGGTCATCTATAAGGATCTGTTACTCTCTACTGCATAGAGAGAATGTGAAGATAAAAATTGTACCATGCCATACTTATTTGGGGCTTGCTTCGCACCTGAAAAGAAGGCTCCCATCTATTTTTTTTTTTTTTTACATGATCTTGCTTCCCATTCATCCCTGTAAAAATTGCATCCAATAACTGCTTCTGTCTCTGCAGGAGCGAGGGTAACTAAGTATGTCTTCAAGTGAACACTATTTAATGCTTTCTTCAAGACTGAGAGGGAGGGGTTGGCGAGGTGGCTCAGCGGGTAAGAGCACTGACTGTTCTTCCAGAGGACCTGAGTTCAAATCCCAGCAACCACATGGTGGCTCACAACCACCCGTAATGAGATCTGAAGACAGCTACAGGGTAAGAGCACTGACTGTTCTTCCAGAGGACCTGAGTTCAAATCCCAGCAACCACATGGTGGCTCACAACCACCCGTAATGAGATCTGAAGACAGCTACAGTGTACTTACGTATAATAATAAATAGATCTTTAAAAAAAAAGTCTGAGAGGGAGTGGAGGCAGGGAGTAGGTTAGGGAAGCAGGACAGAGCTTGAGCTGTCATAGCTCTAGCCACGCCCTTTTAGAGACAGTCTGTCTGTGTGGGGATGGAGCAATGACACTTTTCATTTTTTTTTTTTTTCGAGACAGGGTTTCTCTGTGTAGCCCTGGCTATCCTGGAACTCTCTCTGTAGACCAGGCTGGCCTCGAATTTAGAGATTCACCTGCCTCTGCCTCCCAAGTGCTGGG
>JADRCD010179794.1:0-16562 GCA_019843815.1 Montemys delectorum
AAAAATAAAAGTGTATATGGAAAAAAGACAGTTTTCTATTTTATAAATATATCAGAATATCAGTTTTAAAGATATGATTTCCTTCATAATTTACATGTAAATCTACTTGAAATATATCATGTCTACTGGCATTCAGGTATTCATTCCTTGTCATGAAAAGAATCTCATTTAATTTTCTTTTCTCAATACTCTCTAAAGATATTCAAGAAGAAAATAAAGAAATATAGAAAACTCCAATTGTATGAGAACTATTTTTCATAAAACAGTTACAATCATTGTTAGCATGAATAATTCAAATGCATTTAAACTTGACAAAAAGCATGAGCAATGTTTTTTCATGCTGAGGAGGGAGCTCTGCTGTATGTCAGTTGTCAACATTTACAGAGTAAAGGGAGAAAGACAAGTGTTCTTGCTTAATTGAGAGACAGGAGGAGTGTGACACAGCATGGCCTGCAGCTCTCTGTTTATGCATACTTCCTCTGGTGATTTATGTATTTCATAGCAACTGTTGGGTGTCACTGTTAATACATAAATATATCACACATGTCAGAAGAAATAAAATGCAATCTAACAAGAATAAAATAGAAAGTCACTAATAAAGAAGGGTAAATAACATTCCAGGCAGGCCATTTATGTGTCAAAATAATCATAGCAAGTAGATATAACAACTTGTAAGTCTTAATATATCTTTTGGATATGGTATTGATATGATGAATTATCCACTCAATTTATAACTATCTCTACTTTCTGTCAAGATTTTCAAAAGGAAAGTGAGATATCTAATACAAACATTCTAAAATATAAGTTAAATAGTATATATAAAGTTGAAATTAATTTTAAATAGAAAACTATTAGAAAACAAAAAGTTGTGTTACAAACATTATAGCAATCATTGAGTGGGCAAGGAGTTTGACCACTACACCAAATCGTATGATATGATTGTGAGGACTCTTGAGAGGGCTTGGGTGTATCAATTAAATGTTACATGTATGAAGCCCTCTTGTGATTTTCTGGATTTGTCTTTTATCCAGTAATTTTCTGAGAAGTAAAACTGATTCCATGGTAACATTCTTCCTTTTGTGTATGCACTAGTTGAAAGTTAAGTAGCTATGTGAATTGTAGATGAAATAGGCTTATCCAATATGGACTCATTATTTTGCTACGGCTGCACTGTGGTCTTAGTTGAGTAAATCCACACAGCATTATGGAAAACCCCTAGGAGTTTAATTTAAGGGCTGTCAACTCAACCAAGCCAATAAAAATATGACTATGCAAAGTACACACTTTGAAGTTTTGATGATTAAGGATAGATCTTCCTTATTACTGAATAATCATTTAATAGAATAATTCACTCTAGTATATACTAATTAGTTTTATGTTTATTTTCAAATTCTTCCCTGATTTCTTATCAAAAGTCTAAATTTTGTTTAGACTTATTATTGTATTCAGTCTTATCATTTTACTTCAGTCTTATTTCAATATTTTGTATTTTATTATCTTTAACTTCAAACTTACTTCATGCTGTGCAGTTAAATTTCTGTAAGTCATATTCATGCTGTGAACAATTTGATTTATTTATTTGTCAAAATCATCTCAAGGTCTTTCTTCAATTGCTTATTTTCATTACACTTCTACAAACTGCCTATAAAGTAAAACATTGTAATACAAGATTATCTACCATATCATTTTTGAAAAATAACTTTTAAATTACTATGAGTTATGCTATGAAGAATAATAGTGGAATTTAAATAAATAAAAACCACTGAGCATTGAGGAATATGGTTATTGATTATAACCTCCAGAATATTTTATTGCAGATCTTTCTAGAACTGTATTAAGCAAGAATATTGTGATGGTTTTTATATGCTTGGCCTAAGAAGTGGTACTATTTAGAGGTATGGCCTTGTTGGACTAGGTGTAGCCTTGTTGGAGTAGGTGTGTCATTGTGGGCATGAGCTTTAATACCCTAATCCTATCTTTCTGGAAGTCAGTATTCTGCTAGCAGCCTTCAGATGATAATGTAGAACTCTCAGTTCGGTTGCACTATGCCTGCCTGGGTACTGCCATGCTCCCACTTTAATGATAGTGGAATGAACCTCTAAACCTGTAAGCCAGTCCCAATTAAATGTTTTCCTTAGAGAAGTTGCCTTGGTCGTGGTGTCTGTTCACAGCGGCAATACCCTAACTAAGACAAATATTCATTTTATTATTTTTAGTGGATTAAGAATATAATTTATTTTAATCACATATATAATTTACAGGGCTTGTTTTGATGTCGAGAAACACTGAAACTTAAAAACTCTTCCTACTACAAAGTACTTGTTGATAGCATGGATAATTTAGATATATAAATTAATAAATATTAATATATATTATTGTTTGGTTTTTGAGAAAAACTCTATATACCCAGACTTCCATAAAATTCAGGATCGCCCTGCTTTACGATTCTACATGCTGGAACTATAGGATTGTGACACCATGTATGCTGTTTGTGTTAATTCAAAATACTGTTTTCTCATTTGATTAAGTAAATTATATGCAAATTCATTTCCAGTAACATCTTTAAATTCAACATGACACTTCAGTTGGAAATTAGAACGAACTGAATTGTCTACGATCTGAGATTGAGTCTTCTAGATGACTTTTTAAAATTTTCATACAAGAATGAGCTTCTTTTTTAGTGAGTTGGAGTTGATCTCTGTGCTTTGAAACTCCTGTGGGTCTCAGTTGCAGCAATGTGTCCCAGTGGGATAATATGTTTTTCAGGATAGGGCATAAGAAACAGATGAAATGAATGATGCTTTGGCTCCTGCTCACTTGATGACTGGAAGGCAAGAATCAACTAACTCACAGACAGCTCAATCAAGCATAAATCAGTCAGTCCCTACTACTCATGGTTTTTCTGAGAGACGTCCTATTCTCAGAATTGTGTCTTCATACTAGTCTTTATAAAAGTCTTCAAAGAAAGTTTGGGGACTTTTATTTTACATTATGAGAAATACAGTGAAATGAGGCATTCTTATCAGTTTAATTGTAAAAGCTGATTTTGAAAATAATGAGAGTCCCCTTAGATTGTCTTATATCACTTAATTTTAGAACAATAGAGTCTGTTGAGGATGACTGAAAACAATTTGGAAAAAACATACAAAATATAAAATGTTTTAAGTAGATTAAGTATTGTTAAGGAAAATTCAGAATTTATTCCTTCTACACATAAAATTATTCAAAATCAGATGCAAGAAATTGACCATTAGGGTCATGCATGTTATTATACAGCAGTTTAATAACAGTCAGATACTGAAGAAATTACTAATAATTTACTTAAATAATAAGATTCTACCACTGTCACACAAGGCAATTTCACTTTTACTACTGCAGATAAAAAAATACAGGTTTTAGCAAAAATTATTTTTATTACACACAATAACAGATTTGAAAACAGCATCCCCCTTATTCAGTCTGGGGAGATAATTTTAATAAGTATATTCTAAAATCAGATCTTTGTTGTTAATATTTCTTTAAATCTGAAATAATTCTGTAATATAATTAATTAGAAACAGTATTATTCTGAATTTCTCAAGATAAATAACTTAAAGAAATATGAATATTCTGATTTTTATTTAATTTTGTTCATAGAACCAGAATTTTGTAATGCAAATGGGTATGTTCTTAATTACTTTAAACATTTTGTCTCAAGAACTAATGCAATCAAAATATAATTAATTTCTTCAAGGAAATTATTTTAGTTACCATTTCTCAGTATTTAATATATATTCATATTAAAAATATTTCAAAGACACCATATAACTTTAAAATCCAATATGTATCTATGTATGACCCAATATGATTATTATTGTAACTAACTATTCAAGTGTGTCCGTATAAAGCTATTGAAATTGTACATAAATGTTCTCATTTTTAATTTGTTTAATCACAGGAAAAAACATTAAGCTTATATGGGCAGTTGATAGATTAAATAATCTGTAATTTGAGGAGATATCATTTTTATTCTGAGACAGGGTTTTATAGACTCCGAACTGGCTGGCCTTTTACTCACTTTGTAAATGTATGTCCGTGCATCTCAATCTTCCGGTCTACATTTCCCCAACTTTGGCTTCCAAAGTGTGTGCTATCACCATACCTGACCTTTATCTTGTCATTAATATAAATCTTTATTTTGTAAAATGGAGAGAAAATATGCTCAACCAAGACCTCCCTCCTTATTTTATTACCTGAATTTAATTAACACTGTACAATTTTAGGCACTTGTTTTAGCACCACCTTTTTAATCTTTTGTTTTGACCACTACTATAATAATACACCTAGACAAGAGTGATTGCATCAAGATGGGTGATTTTACATTCGTAGAAAGAATGAATACATCTCTTGTAAAGAATCAGTTGTTTCTGTGAATATGCAAACATAGACTTGTGTTCTGGTCTAGCCACAACTGCAGAGTATAGCAAAAGAAAACCCATTTGTGCTCTGCAATTTCTAACAATGTTTAGATAACAAGATTTCAAATTATTTTCTTCTAATATTAAATATCTAACATTAGGAAAGGACAGAAACATGAGATTTACTGATACCGCATATGCAAAATACCTGAAAATCTTTTCTGTTAATGTGGTCCCTTGGAAGACCTTGAAGCTGAATAAATCAGAATATTTTACAGCAATAATTTAGCATCAGGACTTATTTTAAGGTGAGAATTGTGTTCTAATGGTGAGCCATTAATTCTACACAGAACAGTTACCACTGGGCAAGGGTAATAACACATCTCCATTAATAGCTTATGAGTGACAGAACCAAGCTCTTGTCTGTAGTGAACTAAAAGCATATGGTTTACTAAGAAGATGAGGAAATTTAAAAGCAAATGGATTTTCCCTGTCATTGAGTTTGTCAAGTTAATATGTATTAACAGTCTCTTGGTTCTTTGTTTGTGCTTGTTTTTTGTTTGTTTTTATTGAAACTTCATTACAAAGAAATTAAAAATACAACATGAAACACTGAAATCAACTAGACCAAATTCTTTCCATCTCAGCCAACTTGTATACAGTTAGAACATCCATCCTGAACCCATGCAGCTTAATGTTAGATTTTTGCACATTTGCCATCAAATATATACTTTATGCTATGAAACTAAAAAATATGTAAATTAGAATTTAAAAAATGTATATCTCCTTCTATAACTCATATCTGTTAGCCGTATCCTTCCTATCCATCCTTCATCATCACCTAATATTTAGCTTTCTTTTTACATGTTATAATATACTCACATATACCTTTATTTGCATTAACATATGGTATATGTGTGTGTGTGTGTGTGTGTGTGTGTGTGTGTGTGTGTGTGTGAGTACCTGTGCATACTTCAGCACACACACTAGGATGTACAACAGGGAGAGTTTGTTTTCCTTTTCTTCTGTGATTTTAATCTTTCTGGGATGTGACCCCTCTTAAAATTATTCATTCAAAGTCCACCTAATTTACTGAAACTTTTATTTTTCCTTAGTACTGTAGCAAGTTTTCTGTATTCATTCATCTGTTGATAGGCAACTAAATTGGTATCATTTTCATGATATTATGGAAAAAGCAGCAATGTGTACGAGTCCAAATTTCTCTCTGATAAGCTGAGGAATTCTGAGTATGTACTGAGGTATGAAGTATCTGAATCATAGGGTAAGTCTATTTCTAATATTTCAAGAAACCTCCAAACTGACTTGCATGGTACTTGTATTTATTGATACCAGTTCCAATATTTTTTTGACAATTTTTTTGGTGTTAGCTATTCTAATTGGCATTTTGTTTTGTATTTTAAAGTAGTTTTCATAGGTACATTTAATATTATAATTTAAAAATCTTTCTTATTTTCACATATAGCCTGCATATTTCCATCTTTATTTCTGTAAAATGTACCATAAATTTCTTTCCCAGAAATTTGAACTATGAAGTTTTTGTGTTTAGACAAATGTTCTGGTACAAAATATTTCCTATGTTAGATTAATTATTTTTCTGTTTTTCTCCCTGTTGTGATGTTAAAATTTCGTCATCTTCCCTGGACTTTCTCTAGCGAAGGAAGTGTTGACCCATAAATGAGCATACAAGTATTTAGTGCAAAATATAAACCAATAGTGACCGAGTACAAATGATAGTCAATAGGAAATGAGGGCAAAGTATACCCAGTGGATGATCAATAAGGGCTCAGTGCAAAGTATAAAGCAAAGAAGTAAAGATTTCAGAGAGGCTTAGTCTTTGACAAAAAAAAAAAAAAAAAGAAAGAAAAGAAAAGAAAAGAAAAGAAAAGAAAAACAACTACATAATAAAACTATGTGAAAGAGAATCATCCATAATTGACATGCAGTGTGAGAAAGAGAAATTTGGTATGAGTTTTTCCTTAATATTTTTCCAATGAAATATTGACCAGCATGATCTAGATCATTATGAGTGTTGCATACATTCATCCTTCTAATGATATCATGTCCATAGCAGTCTCTTCATATTTGGTGTTGTATTTCTAACCAGAGTCAGAAACTTATGTTTAGTTATGATTATATTCAAGAGAACTATTCATTTTGTTGTAAATAAATAGGGAAACTTTCTTTCATGACAGTTATAGCAAGATACAATATTCTAGGACTAATATAGGAAGATAAAATAAAATAGAGCTATTAGATGGTAAAAGAATGAATTGTAACTCTGGTGACTGTGATAGAGCTGTTCGGTTTGTCAAGAATATCAGATACTATTTCTTGATACAATTAAATTTTGATTAATTAAATATTTAAAAATAAGTGTTTAAAAGGAGGTAGTAATCAGTAGACTGATAATCGCCAATGGGAAAATATCAAAGACAATTATAAACAGCAGATAGAAACAGGATGTAAGTACAACATGAAGTTAAAGATAGTAATAGAACCCACCAAGTAGGGCCCATAGCCCTGATAAACATGATTTAATTTAAAAAATGTGATACTTTTGAAGTATCAAAAATGGAAATGCACATGCAATCAACACTAAATTGACTCAGTGCACATGTGTGTATTAAGATTGCATTCATTTGATTATGAAATAAGGTATAAGAATTGCCCACATGTCTACAATTCCCAGAAAATTAAAAATGTTAAACAACTACAAGGCAGAACAATTATATCTGAAATATGAAATTTCATATCTCTTCACCAGGTAGCACATAAGTGTCTAGGACATAAATTCAAGTGATAGATGAGGTATTTTGGAAGAAGATTTTGAGTCTTTTGATGCAGCCTCCCAATTGCCTGGGTTGTGTGTTTACACTAGCCTTCTCAGATTATAAATCTTTTTAATGAAGTATAATTTCATATTTTAAACTTACCCTGGAGGAGGGGATAGGCAGTGATATTTGGTAGGATGACATCACTCCTCTATTAGCCTTGGATAAAGATTCAGGAGTAATGAGCAAACTAAATTACCACCACCATTTTTGTCTGTGCTTTCTTTTAAAGTAACTGTTGCCCTTACGAGGAATAATAGTCATGACTTTTCATAAGTATTTCAGGTGCTTTCTTTTCTGAAGTCTATTTACACTTATTTATTTATGTGTATGTGTGGAAGTCAGAGGATAACTTTGTAGATTTAATTCTATTCTTTCCATCCTGTGGGTTCCAGAGATCAACTCTTAGGTCACCACACTCAGTGGGAAGTACTACTACCTGATTTTTCACTAGCCCGTGACTTATTTTCTTTTAATTATCACTGAAGGGAAACAATTACATTGTAAGGAAGCTGAAATGGCCTTGTGCCTTAACTCTGGAACCGAATAGTGAGACTCAACTAAGGGGAGATGTTTGTTCATTGGGGCATGCTTTCATTTTACATTTTATTATTGACTTATGAAATCCACTACCTCTCCATTTCCTCTTTAGAAAAGAGCATGTCTCCAGGAGATGAGAAGCAAACAGGATAAAATAAGATACAATAAGACAAGTTAAAGGTCCTCATATGGAGGTTGGACAAGACAACACAACAGGAGAAAGAGTCCCAGGAGCAGGAAAAAGTCAGAGATTCACCTGCTTCCACAAAAACACCAACTGAATAGCCATGACGTATAAGCAAGGGACCAGATGCAGACTTCTCTATGTCCAGTTGCTTGCTACTTTAATCTCTGAGAGCCCACGTAAGCCATGTTGAGTTGATTCAGTCAGCAGTGTTCTCCTGGTGTCCTCCATACCTTATGACTCCTATGATGTTTTCTTCCCACTTCTGCAGGATTCCCCAATCTCCAAGGGAAAGGGGTCTGATAGAGCACTCTGATTTAGAATCTCTGTGTGTATAATGTCTGCCCATGGGTCTTTGTACGGATTTCCATTTGCTGCCAGAAGAAGCATTCTCTGATAATGCCTGAACAAGGCACCCATTTATGAGAATAATAGATTATCATTAGGAATCATTTGATCGTCATGTCCCCCTTTTGGCCCCACTTTGGTGGTGTCTGATCCTGTCCTAGGTCTCTAGGTTACTATCCAGTCTCTGGTTACTGGCCATGCAGGCAATGGAAGTCATAGCTCTGGTCTTATGGGCCCCATGCTAATCCAAATATTGGTTGGCTACTCCCACAAGTTCTGCCCCACTATTTCTGCAACACATCTTGCCGGGAGGACAGATTGAAGTCTGACGGAGAGTTGGTGTCCAGCCTGCAGAGTACCTTCTCTCACCAAGAGACTAGAACTTAGGTGTACATGCTCCCTTTAGGCACCAGCTTGACCTCTCTACATTCAGTGAACTCTGTGGATGTTGTCTTCTGCAGTAGGATCCGGCTGTCAACTTAAAAAAAGATACAAAACTGACAACATCTTTTTTTAAATAAAAATCATCACACATTATGAAATCCGTATTATAATGCTTATTTTTATTGATTTTTTTCTTTTATCTGATGAAATACCATGGAGTTTATTGAAACATATGGCAATGGATAATGTGAATCTACACACAAGCATCTGACAGACCTTGCTGCTTGCTGAGAAACAATTATTTCAGTATAGCCTGACAATATGGCTTTTTCCAAACATTCTATGCTTCATTTTTCCCCCTGAAGTAAGCATGCTGTTAAGAAAATTTATTCACATGGGATCCTTTACTCAACCTACAGCAATAACAACAAACTCTCTCCCAAATCCCTCTAAGATTTCCCTCTAGTGACCATAACTATCCACTGCATCTACCAATTCAAGATTGTTTAGAACGGCAGCAATTTTAATTCATTCCCTTTATGTTGCTCTACATCCTAGCAGTTGAATGAATTGGGAGCTTCAGAAGTAGCTTACAAAGTAGAAATGCTTCATAAAAAGAGAACTTGCAGTCTGTGCTATCCACTTTTATGTGCCAGTGGCCGAAGTTTATATTTGGAGAATACTCTGTCAACTTTCTCTAAGCTTTCTGTCAAATGACACACTACGAATTTCTTCCAAATGTGTTTAATAAAGTTTTGTTTAACTCTGTTCAATCCAGAAAGTGCTAACTAACAGCTTAAACTAGAGATATTTTTTCTACCTGACAACAGACTGATTTAATGAGATTTCATAGGCTATAAGTGAAATATTAACAATCAAAAGCATCACATATTCAAATGTTTCATTATTTGTTTAGTTTATGTTGTATCATTTTACATTGTAAATAATGCTTTGCCTACTGAAATTGTATTTCTACATAATCCCAAGTTTAGTTGTCAAACTATTATCATTTATATTTTTCCATGGTTTGGTTTTAAAAGGAAAGAGTTATTCCAGAAGATGTCTTTTACAATAGAATTCTGTATAGAACACTGAAGAATACACACTAGAACCTCTGACATGAGCTATCCTGAAATGACAGAAGAAGCAAATCAGATTCTGTCAAGATCTTTCTTATATTTTGCACATTTTGACCCACAGGATTCATTACATTATACTTATCACTAATTTTAGGACTTTTAACTGGGTGTCTATAGGATTTTCTAATAAATTAATTTTTTTTCCAAGACAGGGTTTCTCTGTATAGCCCTGGCTGACCTCCAACTCAGAAATCTGCCTGCCTCTGCCCCTCAAGTACTGGGATTAAAGGCATATGCCACCACTGCCCAGCAATAAATAAATCTTAATTGCCATCTGCTGTGTTTGGAAAGGCAGGCATATTATTTTAGGTCAAAGAAAAAAATCCTCACGATTGAAAATTCTACCATTATGTAGGATAAGTATTCATGAAAGAAAAGTGACAATGTAATGAATTAAGAGACTATGTAAAAGTAATTATTTATGTATGTGAAGGGATTAACAATAATGGCCATAGTAAGAATATAAAAGAAAGTGAATCTAGTCATGGATGTGTGGCCATAATGAGACATCCAGTACAGATGGATTGGGAGTCATAATTGAAATGGACAAGATAACACATTTAGTGATATAACATCCAAGAATTCCAAGATTTGGAAAAACAATAATATGCCACAACTGGCCAAAATGCAGAGATCAAGTGACTGTGAGGTGTCTTACCCTAAGTACTTATAAAAGTGTTCCTATGGAAGAGAGGCAGAAAGATCTTATGTATGTACATATCTTCTTTCTGCTGTTGTAGGAAACTGGACTACCCTATTTTTCATAGGTATTCTTCTATTCCACCATTTGCTGACTTCTGTGCTGTTACTTCTTTAGCCAACTAAGTCTACACTGCATTCTGATGCATGACTAAGAAAATGACCTTAACATGAGGTGTAGATCCCACAAATCCCTCCTGACTCCAGGGAGGATAAAGAACCTAATCTTATTCAAACCTTGTTCAGCTGAGCACCCTTCAAAAACACATAGCCACATTGTACCCAAGAAAGCATTCTGTGTCAATTTTGTCCTCTGACTCTGTAGTCTTTCCATATCCTTTCCTAGAGGCTTAGAAGGGGTGACATAGATTGCTTGTCTTGGCTGAGCATTTTGGAATTACTTATTTTTCGCACTTTGAGCAATCATGAATCTCTGAAGTTATCATCATAATCTTCAAAAAGAAAAAAAGTTTCTCCAACTAAAGATGACAGCAGCCCTAATCTACATGCATAAATATAAATACTAGGTGGCAACTTTACAGGCACATCTTGTCCATTGGGCAATACAATTGCAGTAGCTTTGCCACTTATGTTTATTCTAGAAATAAAGATTAATGGTGGAATTAAAGACATTTTCTTTATTGTAGACATTGGTAAGTTTCCTGTGCTCCTGCTATTAATTCTCTCCCCATACTCTGATAAGAAGACCTGAGTAGACTCATTGAACACAGAGAACATGAGGCATGTAGGGAGAGAGAAGAGGATGACTGGTTGGACAAAAGGAAAGGACCCGCACTATAAGTGATGAAAATATTATACCAATATATTATAGACAAAAAGGAAAGAAAATGCCTTAAAAGTGTGTTCAGAAAGTTCTGCATACTCTGACCAACTGTGTGAAATTGGATTTATCTTCTCAAAGACCACAAAAACTACAAAAAGAATGGTGTAAATAGGAATAGTTTTTCTAAAACTAGAAATGCAAAGATTTTACTCACCTAATTGTGATCACTGATATTGTATTATATTTGTCTTTCTATTTCAGGACACATAACTCTTCTTTTGTGTTTTTAATACATGCATCCATGTTTTTTCATATTTATTTTTTAGAAATCAGCTTTATTCATAGAATAAGAATATCCTACATGAGTGGCTAAAAGTCGCAGTGCCATACATGTATGTAGTAAGATTTATGTTAGTTTACATTTTCTTTAGCTTTATAAAACTAACCATGATTAAAAAACAGATCACAAGGAAGTTAACATTTGGGTAATGCCTTGATTTTTCTTTGCTCTATTTTCTTTGCTCTGCTTTCAAGCCTTCTGTTTGTTCACACTAAAGGATTTCTTGCTAGATTCAAAATGTATGAGTCAGCAATGATAGCAGATTTGTGTTTGAAGCATGACTGTGACAGATTGACCATGAGGCACAGATAATATTATCATGTCTTGAATGTAAACTGTGAAGTGAAGTAGATATGACCAGAAAGTTTAGCCCAGCTACACCTCAAGAAAAAGTGGCTCTTCAAGAAAATATAAAGAAACAGATCAATGTAGGCAACCTCTGATAGTCTTTGTTTTCCTTTCCTTTATTTGTATTTGAGTTGGTTGCCTATATTTAGCCATAGCTAATACCTCCCTTGGAGCAGTTAATGGAAGAGCTCAGTTCTATCTTCTATGCTTTTCACTATCTTCCCTAAATTGTTTAACTACTCTTTTGTATATAACAATAAATATCCCAGAAGTATATTGTGCTATTATAGTAATAAAGTTTACTTCAGTTTATTATTGTTGTTGTTGTTCTAGGTTCTCTGACCATAGTAAAAAACTGATTTATTTTTAAAAGAAACTTCCCCTGGCTTGTGGATTGCATTTTGGGTATTCTGAGCTTCTAGGCTAATATCCACTTAAACTCAAGAAGAAGGAAGACCAAAGTATGGATGCTTCGTTCCTTCTTAGAAGGGAGAAAATATCCATCTAAAGAGTTGCAGAGACAAACTATGCAGCAGAGACTGAAGGAAGGACAATACAGAGACTGCTCCACCTGGGAATCTTTCCCATATTCAATCATCAAATCTAGACACTATTGTGGATGCCAGCAAGTGCTGGCTGACAGGAGCCTGATATAGCTGTTTCTTGAGAGGCTCTAACAGTGCCTGACTAATACAGAAGTAGAGGCTCACAGCCATCCATTGGACTGAGTACAGGATCTCCAATGAAGGAGCTAGAGAAAGGACCCAAGGAGCTGAAGGGTTTACAGCCCCTTAGGATGAACAACAATATGAACTAACTAGTACCCTCAGAGCTCCCAGGGACTAAACCATCAACCAAAGAACACACATGGTGGGATTCATGGCTCTAGCAGCATATGTATAGCAGAGGATGGCCTAGTTGGTCATCAATGAGATGAGAGGCCCTTGGTCCTGTGAAGGTCCAGTGTAGGGGAATGCCAGGGCCAGGAAGTGGGAAAGGGTGTGTTAGTGAGCAGGGTGAGGTAGGAGGAAACAGGGTTTGTTTCTTGTTTTTGCTTTGTTTTTGATATTTTTTTCGGAGGGGTAACCAGTACAGGAGATATCATTTGAAATGTAAATAAAGAAAATATCTAATAAAAATAAATAAATAAATAAATAAATAATAAAAAATAAAAATGAATAAAAAAGAAACTTCTCACACCCTTTCCCCTTTTTAATACAATCCACTACCACAAGTCATTTCTCTCACCAATTTACTAAACTCAATTCCTCACTAACTTATAATTTTTCTTCTTATACTACAGATATATGCATCTACCACCCATCATCAAAGAAGCTTCACTTTATAGCACACAGAACCCATCATAGAAAAACTACAGCCACCTGGGCAGGGGTGGAATGAGCCTTTAGTCCCAGCACTTAGGAGGCAGAGGCAGGCCAGTTTCTGAATTCGAGGCCAACCTGGTCTACAGAGTGAGTTCCAGGACAGTCAGGGCTACACAGAGAAACCCTGTCTCAAAAACAAACAAACAAATAAACAAACAAAAAAACGAAACAAGTCAGTGGATAGGGGGTAGCCCAGTCACAAATGGCACAACTCTCTCAAAGCTCCAACATTCAAAAAAAAAAAAAAAAAAAAGAAAGAAAGAAAGAACAAAAAGAAAAGAAAAAAAGAATAGAATGATGGGAATAGCCAGGAGTGCCAGGATTCTACCATGAAGCAGTCTAACAGGAGGTTCTACACATAGAAATGTATCATTCAGAGCTCTCTCTGCCCTGACTCTGAGCTCCCAAAGAGGCACACATTCTGTGAAGTATTCTTATGATCTTCATTGTTTGGGGCTGAATGAGGTCAATGTTTACAAAGTTTAACCTAAGTTTGGTCAAAGATCTTTTTTTCTCTTTCTACACAGATCACACCTTCATTTTGACTGTTTCTGCAGCCTCTGAAAACCAAGAAAAGAGTTGTGTCCCAATTACTCTCCAGATCAGCACCCTGTCTTTTTTATTAGAATTTCTTAGAATTCTGGTGAACCAAGGAAAATGAGTGTCTCTATCATGGAATATATATTATTATATAATATTATATATTATATAAATAATTTTAAAGGTTAATTTGAATAGAAGAGTGAAAAGCAATAGTCCTAAAATTATGATAAATTAGATAGTACAAAAAAGTTTACAGAAAAAATTTCATTTCCTGTAGACATCATTTTACCAAAATCCAGTGACAAACTCTTATAAGTCCATGACACTAATTACATCATTAATTTTAGCAACAAAACTGAATGATATGGTAAGATTCTAATTTGTCAAAAAATATCTGATGGAAACTAGTTTATATTCCAAACAAAAAATTAGTTTTAATATTGTAATACTATTAGTATCAGTACATAAAAATTAATTAAACATTAATAAAACAATAAATCCAAGATTATTTAGAATTTTCTAGTTTGCTCAATTAGAGATAATTTTAACTGTGACCACAGAAGAAATTCTTGAATTTTTTTATAATTTAACTTATATTTAATAGAGCAGTGAAATAGCTTGAGCAACAATAAATAGAAAGCCAAATACTTTTAAACATCTCTAAAAGAGAATATAATTTTTCTAGGCAAAGTTTAGAATTATACTGAGGAAAAAGATTAAGCAAAAACACCCACATTATACAAAACAGTATATTTCCGTAATTTTAACGTTATTACTTGATAGCAAGTTTATGCTTATGATCACAAATAATTCCTACAAAGTTTTATTTTAGCTCAGAAATGCTATGGCTAATCATGGCTGGCAACTTGACTACATCCAGAATCAACTAAAACATAGTTATTTGAACCTCCTATGAGGGACTCTTAATCAGATTGATTGGAATAGGAAGATCTGCTCTAAATGTGGGTGACACAGTCTAGTATCTATGTAAATAAGAGGACATAGCAGCATGAATCTGTCTTCTTACCTTCACGATCATTGGCAAATCCATCTGTGTTGTACCTTCAGAATTCTTTCGCTGGTACAAAAGCCATCTCTTAGGTCTTCTAACATGAGTTGGAGACGAGCAACTCTCTGTAAACACTCTAGGTCTTTAGTGTCCAACCGATAATGCTAAAATGTACAACCCTCTGAACTGAGTAATTACTAGATATTGAGACTCTCGAGCCAGCCAATGTTAGACTACCTGCAGTGTAGCATGTCAGTAAATCTAAAAATACCATTATATGTATGTATATGTATACATATAATATATACATATATGTATATAAATATATAAATGTGTGTATGTGTGTGTGAGAGAGAGAAAGAGAGAGAGAGAGAGAGAGAGAGAGAGAGAGAGAGAGAGAGAGAGAGAGAGAGAGAGAGAGAGATTCTATCAGTTCTGTTACTTTTAAGAACCGTAAGTAATATTTATGGTGTTATAATTTTTTTGTCATTTATGTAGAGCAACAAGGGTTAATTAATATGTTAAATCTCATTATTGTTGGGAAATGTAGGTGCATGTCATTTGAAGGTGTTTTAAATCGAGAAAGCTATCATATGTCTTGAGATTTTATAAAATATTTAGGATGATATTTTCACTGGGAGTTGGTATTTGTTCTTCTATCTGTCAATACCAAGGCCAAATGTTGCTTTTGCCTTTCTTGCTGATTTTCCTGGCCTGCTAGAAAATCCTCTTTCATATGCCTATTATGGTAGGAATCAATAATTCATGGAATATGTTTTCTATGAGATTGTCAAGTGCAGTACAAATATTATACTTCCAAGGCCCAACATTTGGTCCTTAACAGTGAGCTTATCATACCTGTAATACAAATTTTGTGTTCACTATTAGTACTTACAACTTCAATGACTAAATGTGTTGCAGAGTAAATGCAGTTTAAAGGGGGTGTATCCTAATACAACTGTTTGGGATAGATATACTACTATTGAAATTAACCAGACATAGTAAAACATTACTATTTAAAATTTGCATAACTCATGAGTCATATGGTAATTTAAATAATTCATTTTAGCTTGCAAAAGCATCAGCATTGCTTAAAAGTGGAAGATAAAGGATAACTCATTTCCTCGTGGGAAAAAAAAAAGAGTACTAAATAATATAAACATTATTTTAAAAACAGTTACCTCTAATGAGATAAGTTTCTTAGGCAATATCAACAAATAACAACAAAAACCCAGAACCTAATATTTAAAAAATCAATTTATCAATTGTTGTTCAATATTTTTTTCTCAACATACTGAGTTTCTGGTTGCAAACACAGTAATTTTTCAGGTAATAGTCAAAGGAAAGGAGGGAATAAAAGATGCTATAAGGTATTTCTGTTCTAAAGGCCTTTTTTTTTCAGAGTTTCAGCATATTTTTGTACTAGTCTTCAACATTCAAATAGAAAATCAAGTAGAAGCATTAACCTTCACAAAAGCAAAGTCTCTTTTTTTTGTTTCATTTTGCCAAGAATACTTATCCACTGGTATAAAGGGAATGTGAGAGTATATCAAGTCAGAAAACAGGTCACTAACACTTGTGGAACAGGTGAACCATGCCAACAGACAGAA
>JADRCD010179794.1:16962-31497 GCA_019843815.1 Montemys delectorum
GACAGTAGGGACATCAAGAACCCATAGACTACTATTCTCAACTGTTTGTGGTCCCCAGTGGTACCTGGGTACACATGAGGTTGAGAAACATATCCCTCACCCCAGCCCCTGCTGTCTCTCACTCGGGGAAACAAGGGCTGGCATCCCCTATATTGGACTTCATTCTGCCTTCCTTAAGCCCTATGCAGGCAGCAGTCCTCATCCCGGTGGTGAAGCCGACACAAAGCCAGACAGGCACTAACATAGCAAAACTAAAAAAGAGGAAACAAAATGAAACGATGAAAAATGGCAAGCAAATCACCCCCTGAAAACAACAAACAGAAAAGCAAAAGACCAAAAGACCATCAATTATCAGTAGGAATCCTCAGGTTACCTGCAATAGGCATACTTGGAAATCCAAAGTATGTAATGTAACCTTATACATGTTGAAGAACATGCTACTCACCCCATGTGGTTAGTCAATATGTTATTCAGCTTCTTGTTGCTATGAAATAAATTAGAAGGTAAATAGTTTGTTTTTTGACTTAGTTTCAGAAATTATAATCCATGGGTCCACTGAATTTTTTTTATCGGGCAAGGGGGAGCATCACTGTAGCCAGGAAATAGAAAGCAACAGAGGATTTGTGCCGGAGAAAGATGGTATTTAACAACATTTCACAGACCAGGTGGTGGTGGCGCACTCCTTCAATCCTAGCACTTAGGAGGCAGAGGCAGGTGGATTTCTGAGTTCGAGGCCAGCCTGGTCTACAGAGTGAGTTCCAGGATAGCCAGAGCTACACAGAAAAACCCTGTCTCAAAAAACAAAACAAAACAAAAACAAACAAACAAAAAAACAACATTTCACCAGTAACATTTTCCAATTTCACAGAACCTCAAGAAGTGCCAATGATGTATCAAATTCTGAATTCTTTGGCTGATAAATTCCTTGGTAATGGAAGAGCACTGCTGATATACTCTCTCGGAGTTCTAATGCTGAGATGAAACACCATGACTAATGCAAATTGGGGAAGAAAGGGAACCTGGGGGCAGAAACTGATATAGAGGCCATGGAGGGTACTGCTTACTGGATTGATTATCATGGCTTGCTCAGTCTACTTTCTTATAGAACCCATGACCACCAGGTCAGGGGTCATACCACCCACAATGGACTCCCCTCCATATCAGTTACTAGTTAAGAAAATACCTTCCAGGCTTGCCTACACACCGTCTTCTGAAAGAATTTTCTTTTTTCTTTCCTTTTTTTTTTTTTTTTTTTGTTTTTTCTAGACAAGGATTCTCTATGTAGTCCTGGCTGTCCTGGAACTCACTCTGTAGACCAGGCTGGCCTCAAAATCAGAAATCTGCCTGCCTCTGCCTCCCAAGTGCTGGGATTAAAGGTGTGAACCACCACCGCCTGGCTCTGAAGGAATATTCTTAATTGATGATGCCTCCTCTCAGAAGACTGTAAAATGTGTCAAGTTGACATAAAACTATCCAGCATTCTCTTCTTACAAGCCATGAAACAGAGGCATAGCGTTTCAGTCAACCATAGCAACAACCATAGCAACAAGAGGAGTTATGCTAACCCTTTCAGGACCTTTCATTCAGGCCCAGTCATGATTGATGGCAATGAAGGTGAAAAGGATTTTTGGACTACCTGATGTAATACAGCAGAGTTGAAATTTAACTGAATTAGTAATATTTTCCTTTTATTGAAATATTTTTCTTACGTAATATACGCTGATTATAGTTTCACCTACCTCTATGTCTCTCCATCCCTCCCTACCTCTCTTCCCATGCAGTTTCAATCCCTTTCTCTCACATAACAAGACAAACAAGTTCCAAAGATATGATAATAATAAATAAAATTAAATATAAGATAAAACAAAAAACACATACTTTAATACTTGACAAGAAAAAAAGAGAAAACAGAAGAAAAAAATCCCAAGAGAAAGCACAAGAATCAGTGACACACTTGATCCCACACACAAAAATTGGAAACTATAATATTTATTTTATATATATATATATATATGTATGTGTATATATATATTATACATAATAAACTATGTAGATATATAGGACAATATACAAAGCAATATACTATAGAATTCTATGGCTAGAGATAGACATAGAGATAGATAGATAGATATAGAAATAGCTAGATATGTGTGCAAAAGACTTGGTGCAAACACTGTTCACACTGCCTCAGCTTTCATAAGTTCATGTGAGATTTAATTATGTTGATTTAGAAGACATTATTTTCTTGGTATCCTCCATCATCTCTGGCTCATACACTCTTTCCACTTCCTTCACTTAGAGGCCTTCTGAGCAGTGAGGCAAGGGATTTAACAGGTTTAAATATGAGGGTTAAGAGAAAGAAAGACACTAAAAAGAAAGACATATCCAAGTGATTTATTCAATCAATTCTGTTGGTATTGGCACTATCTACCATTTTGCTTATTCTCAAGTTACATCTCAAATGGTGATTTCTTTCGAGAACACACACAGGGAGCACATAACCAAATGGAATGAGTTAACGTAAGCTGTTGGGACAAAGTCAGGGACTGTGCAATGCAGAAAAATCTACTCTCATGTTAATGGAAACCTTAGAGTGTTTGTTTCTTTCTTTATTTTGTTTGTTTGTTTTTTTCTTTTATCAGTGATGAGGAAAAAAAGGCAGGTAAATCACTAGTGGGAACCTCCAATTTTTTTAAGCACTTGAAGCTTGATAAACATTTCTAAGAGTACTCATACAGCAAATAACTATAGCTTGCCATTTCTGTCTTCTTCACCTATACTTAACTTTAAGCTTCATAAAAATGTATAAGGTCACAACCTTTATTGAAGAACAAGTAAACACAGCATCCTATGTATAGTTGACACATACACACAGTGCCAGCTGCAACTGCAGATGCAGTAGTCCATTTGAGTTATGACTTTGTTACGGCCTTAGACAAATTTTGAGCTATTGCGTAATTCATTCAACTATGTCAGAGTAATTAGATGGTGCATACTTGTTCTTGATAGTCATGTGCTATGTAAGGCCATGCTTCACCATAGCTACATTCTTAGCCAGGTGCTGCGTAACAGGAAGCAGGGGTTCTTTAGTGTAGGATAAGAAGTGCTGCAGAGTTGGTGTCCATTCATTGTTGTCAAGAATCTTCAGTGCTAAGCAAAAAGCCCCAGCTGCAATTTGATAAGGGGCAAAAAGCACTAATCCCAATGGAAACATCTGAATGTGCACCTGTAGAATATCTTTGTCAGACTTTCTCTGATGTAATTCTTGCAGTGAGTGATGTAGATGCAGATGCAGATGATTGAGCTGTTCCAAACCTGTGTAGTGAAATGTGAAAGATACCCATGCTTATCTTAGACAACTGGAGGAAGAGCAGTTAGACCAAAATACCTACTGGGTCATGAAGTCACTGGAAATAGAAGAGCCATCCTAATTAACTGGCTATTACAGGTTCAGATGAATGTAGGCTCCTGCAGAACATGTACGTGACTGTCTCCATTATTGATCTGTTCATACAGAACAGTTGTGTGCCCAAGATGATGCTGCAACTGGTTGGTATAATTGTCATGTTTATTACAAGCAAATATGAAATGTAACCTCCATAAATAGGTGACTGCTTTTGTGACTAACAACAATTACACTAAGTCCCAGATCAGAGAGCTGGAGATGAAGATTCTGAGAGTTCTGAACTTCAGTCTGGTTTGTCCTCTGCCTCTGCATGTCACCTGTAGAGCATCTAAAATTGGAGAGGCTGATGTTGAACAGCATACTTTGGCAAATACCTCATGGAGCTCCCTATGCTCGACTACAACATGGTGCATTTTGCTCCTTCTTAAACTTTATAAATTATCTCTAATTCAGATGAATACACTGAAAAAAAAACTTAATTTTACTAGCCAAAAAAACTTCACATATTTTTTGCTTCATTCTACATTTGGTGGCATTGAATTACTAAAGTCCAGTTCCCTACAACAACTTAGAAAAAAAAATTTTTTTAATAGAACAACAATGGTTATGAAACATAGATCACCACATACAGCAAAGCCTAAACTGTGGTCTTTTGAAGTAATCTTCCCAAGAGCATCACATAATACATTTATAAGTAATTCACATTAATTGGAAGGAGTCCTTGATCCCATCAAACTAAAAGTGAGGAACTTTAGTAGGTGCTGTACACTCACCTCATAGTTTATGAGTACAGTTCACAGACCCAAGTTCATTATGGTTTGATTAACGATGCTAAATTCTACCTAAGCTGCTCATGACTATGCAATTAGACATAAAAGAATGGCTAAAGTCAGTATTTGAATGTCTTATAGAAAAAGTAACAATCTACATTGCACTTGTCTGTTCAAACTATGTCCCAACTAATACACCTGTCAAGAAATACAATTGACAGAAGATGTAGATTATTTTAAAACTTTGTTTAAGCCAGTATTAATCACCTACTTCCCATGATTCTAAACAAAATGTTGTATGTTTTCGTCTTACATTTCCTACAGGGCCTAATCCCTCACATTTCATTACTGTACCACAAGTTTAGGAGACATAAATCAAGGGAAGAAAATTAGTTTATTAAGCGTCATATGTATGATAATCAAAGAAATATGTTACCAAGTAAAAAGGCATTGCAGGGGTTTTGAGAGAATATTGTTGAATTAAATATTATGAAATCCAGGTGGTGGGGTCACTACCCTCCCCAATGCTTTATGTTCTCAAATGAAAGAACCACACGCAGTCTTTATATTTTAATATGCCTCAATCAGCACAATAGCTTGGTCACTGCATAACCACCACAATGTTAATCCCGAGTTATTACTTACTAATCCTAAATTCTCTCATGGCTGATCTGGACCCAGACGGCAGCCCAACTGAGGCACTCTCTAGGCCTCCCTTTCCTGGGACCTTCACATGATGGGCAGGCCTCTCTGTTTTGCACTCTTCTCAGGCATGGCTTCTCATCTCTTTCACACTCTCCTAGCATGGCAGATCTCTGCCTTCCTCCTTCTTCCAGTCTCAAGCTTGGGAATCCTAAAACTCCTGCCTCTGTCTGGCCTCCCCAGCTATTGGCTGTTGGTATCGTTATTACTAATCAGAACCTACTAGGGGCAGGTTGCCAGGAGCTACCTGCAGCCATTCTCATGCAAACAGTTCTGCAGAGAACATAATTACCATTAAAATGAAAGCAGCTACAGTGGATAGCAGTGGTCTAGGAGAGTAAAAGGAGGTGGAATGAGATGTATTTCAATAAAAGCATTAAAATAACTAACTGTAATTTTTGATGATATTTTTCTAGATGTTCACATATACTATATGGTTTCTCCTGGAAGTGCTATATTTCCTCACTGAAAATTCTTCAGTCCATTTCTGTGACAGAGGAGAAAGCTTTCTGTTCAGACTGCTTTGTGCTGTGTGGAGCTGAGGAAGTTTGAATGAAAGGTGTGACATGTTGATTTCTGTGTAGTTACAGACAGAAACTTGTATAGCTAGAGAACTAAATCCTAAGTGAGGCTTCACCCTGGGAAGTTTAGGGAAATATAGGAAACAAAGGAAAAGTAATGAATTACAGGGAGGCTCTTTATGACCTCATGATGCATACTTTGCAGTCATGTTTCTTTGCTCTTCCTTTTTGAGTGTGCATTAGATGAAATTGCCAATAATCATTCACTTTTTCTCAGATCATGAAAGTGTGCCCAGATATTAGTCTATCAGTTGTTTTCCACAAATGCCTATTTAGAACAGGTTCCTTTAATAGGATTATAAATATTCCTGTTAAGTTTCTTCTACTATATGTTAGATCAAATCACCTTTTTAAATATTGTGAAGGGGAGAAGTACTATTATAAAAAAAGTCTATATTCTGTGTAGAAATAAAAGATCAACAACTTTTATAAATTAAAGTTAAAAATTACAAAATATCATGTAATGTTTAGCACTTGATTTTATTCAGTAAGACACTTCCTTAATAAGGTAAATGCTCTAGTTTGGATAGACTATCTGCCATTAAAGTTTTTCCACGGGTTACTAAGAAAAACTTAACCATTCTCTTATATCACACTGTCTCCTACCATACGTGAATGTCCAGCTTCTCTATAAGATAATTTTTTCCCTTGACAATGTATGGATGGCCACTTTCTGATTTAATATACAAATACACATATTTTTCAAGCAGTCATATTACACATACATATATGGAAAGAAGAGATAGGATTGATTTCATTGTGAAAATAGAATTTTTAATTTTATGTACAGAAAACAAGACAATGCTCAATTAATATAGCATAGTACACATTTTTAGTCTTTGTTATAGATTAGCAATGAATATTGCCTTTTTACTAACAGCAGACCTGGTCATTTCTAATTACGATTTGTCTTGACTTAGCATAAAGATGTATAATCAGAAATTATAGCTTAATTTTATAATTTTTATTGACCCAAGGCCACATTTTGACCACCTTACAACCAAATAATAGCCTTTTGGCCTAAATACTAATAAAGGCAGGTCTACCAAAAGTTTGGTATTAGTTTTGTTTGTTTGTTTCAGTTTTGTTTTATTTTGATTTTGGTTTTCTTATTGTTGTTGTTGTTGTTGCACTGGTGTTGTACATCAGGCACATTTTGTTACTCATTGAAAATTCTAAAACTTATTAGATAAATTACTTAACTGTATTGTTCTTTATCAAATTCATATTTACACAACACCTAAAACTTTAAAAATCAATTATCCTTGTATTAGCAGAAGAAGAAACATACCATTTCCTACACTCTGTTGTTGAACTGTTTATCCATAATCAGGCTTTTGAGGATCCTTCTGGAAATTCCAGTTGTTTTCCTTTATTGACTGTTTATCCATTAAAACATTGATAGGGAACTAACAAACTGGAAAGAACATTACAAATACTGCATCTTTAAAAATGCCTTTTGTGAGAAGCAGAATCTGGGCAGCAATACATTTGTGCTCAGAAGAGCATGCAAACTCGCCAAAGATTGCACTAAGCTTTCCCAATTAAGCATATGATATGATGTAATATATGACCTTTAAGATTCATTTTTCTAATTTTAATCATATGTGTGTATGTGAGTGTGTGTACATGTGCATACACATACAACTAGGCAACAAAATATGAGTACAGGTTCTCAAAGATTCAAGTTGTGTTGTATTTTCCTGATGATGAGATTATATGTTGTTTTGAGCTTCTCATATGGGTGCAGGGAATCTTATATCAACTGCTAGAGCAGTATACTGTCATAAAACCTCCAGACACTGAAATATTGCTTTTGAAAGTGTTTATAATTCCCTAATATTCACAGAATTTAGTGCTTTTGACCTAAGTTACCATTTGAGGGAAATATCTGATGAAATTAAAGAACTTCTTTAAACATTTCTTTAAATTTGTACATATTTCTGCAATTCAATTCTTCACTAACTTCTCATTTAGTTTTTCTTTTTCTTTTTTCCCCATTTTATCAAAAGATTACCTGTGAAAACAGACATACAAGTAAGGTTATGCAGGCTCAACAGCTTGTCCTTGTAGGTGCTTGTAATACAGGGCTATTTAAGTTCCCTCAAGAGATTGTTTGCACAAGAGGGTCTGCATATAGCTTCTAGGAACCTGCCCCTAGTTGGTTCTGATCGGTGAATAAAGATCAGCCAATACTGGGGGAGAATAGACCGAGGTAGGATTTAGGATTCCCTGGCTTGGGACAAAAGGGGAAGGAGGAAGAAGATACTCCATGTCTTAAGAGATAGGGGGGATAGAGGCTACCAGGGGTAGAGAAACAAGGCCAGAGCCCCTGGGCTCAGGACTAATAAATATGGCCCAGACAGCTGGCTAATTGGAGTTAAGAGCAGCCAAGATGAAGCATAGGCATTAGTAAGTAGTAACTCAGAATTATAGGCAGGAGGTAGATTCTAACACTATGAATGCTAGGCAGCTGCCCAACTATTGTATTGCTTAAGGCATATAAAGGCTGTGTGTGCGTCTTTCATTCGAACCCATAAACCACTGAGGCAGGTAATAAAATCTATGATGGAATTTATTGATTAATATTTAATTCCATATATACTTATGTATTTGTAGGAAATATACATTTAATATTCCATATATATATATGTATGTATATATATGGAATATGTATATACACATACATATATATTCATATATATACATTTGTGTGTATATATAAAATTAAAAAATTAACAGGAATGGGAATATGGGAAAGTATAGAGGAAGCAAGGGTGCTGAGGGGTATTTTACTCCCACAGCCCATCCCCAGAAAGAATTACACTGAGACTCAATTATATTTACAAACATCTTGGCCATAACCTTTGTATGTTTCCCAACTGGCTCTTAAGTTAATAATCTTGTTATTCTATTCTATGTTCTGCCACATGGCTAGTTACCTCTGCTCAGTTCTAATTTGTCTGTCCACTTTCATACCTCTGGGTGAATCTCTACATTTCTCTCTGTTCTAGAATTCAGTCTCTCTACCAGATGTCCCTCCTTCTATTTCCTGCCTAAGCATATAAGCCAATCACCATTACATTGACAGCTGCTACATCCATACAGCACACAAGGGATTATCTCTACAAGTTCTCCTTTTAGTCGAATAGACGGCTCTTTTTCTAATTATAATGAACTATACACTACAATAACAAGTATGAAACATATACAATATTGAGTTGCCATATAATGGCAACTAAATGCCATTATATGGTAACTTTCCAGAAAGTTTGGATTATTTATTCTTTTTTGGTGAGCTCAGAGTTTTGTATTTAATTAATTCTTAGCACAACTTACATAGACCTTAAAACCTTTACTTAAATATTAAATGACTTAGACTTATATGTGAAACTATAACTATTTAGTCTTTAACACTACCAGAGAGCAGAGAAGGAGTAAATATTGTCTGAATGTGCAGGAAGTACAAACAAGCCGCTTCTAAACTATAGAAAAGAGGCAAGCAGTTGGCTGCCTCACCAGTCCCACTTCTCTCTTTTTGCTTCATCTCTTATGTTTTAGTCTTTCCCTCTGATCTCTGACTTTTTGTACTTTCTTCTCTTAAGCTTTCTCCCTTGAGAAGACAGAAAGTCAAAATGGTAAGTAAGGTAAAATCAAAGGTTACTAATGAGATCATAGTCATAATCTTTAATATGATTTTTTTTTCTATCTCTATCTTGGAAGTATTTAAAAAGACATTGGACAAATTCCAAAACCCTTGTGTGGTTGTGTCCCTCAACTTTATTATATGCCTTATATCTTTAAACTTATCAATTTTGAATTTGAATTATTTATATGTATATGTAAATTCGAACATCCATTTTTTTCCTTTCTTTTTAAATTATTTTTCAACTCAATACCTTACCAATTCAGATGCTCAGGGCCTCACAGTTTGTATCTCACAACTACTGTTAGCCTTGCCCTAGCCCTCAGTATGCTCAGTGCTCCTGAATCTGACTTCTGTCAACTCTGACCAGGCCTCTCCAAGCCACCAAGCTTCTATGTAGCTCTACACCTATGTGCTCCTAAACTGAACTGTTGTTTTCCCATGGGTTGCCTAGCTTTCTAGAGAGTAATTTTAACCTTACTGTGCTTAGGAGGAGTTGCCGCTACTGTGCCCTCAGGCTTTGGTCCAAGAGAGACCTCAATACAGCCTTGGTTCACTACCCTCTGCAGGTTTTGTTGCAAAGCTGTGGCTTCTAAAGGAGCTGTACCTCTGAAATGTACTCGGCTCTGGCTTCCTGCTCTGTGGCTAAGAAAATGCCTTACACCAGTGACTTCTTACGCTTTAAGCCGCAATTCAAGAACCAAGTTCAGTGTGTCATTTGTTAAGTGACATTTTCCCTCCCATGTCCCTGTTCCCAGGACAATGTATTATATTTGCAAACACCTTGGCCATAACCTTTGGCTGTTTCTACTAGCTTTTAAGTTAATCATCACGGTATTCTAAGTTCTGGCACATGGCTGGTTACCTCTGCTCAGCTCTAACGTGTCGATCCTTCTTCATACCCCGAAGCAAATCACCACGTTTCTTTCTATGCCAGAATTCAAACATCCTACTGAATGTCTCACATTCTATTTCCTGCCTAAACTTATATACCAGTCAGTGTGTTAATGATAGATGCAACATTCACACAGTACACAAGATATTCTCTGCAGAAAGGAAAGGGAGAAATATTGAAGTTTTAAAAATATTTCACTTTACATGATATTCATTTTTACCATGACTTTTTGTTTCTGAACACTGTGAGATGATGTTACAAGTGTATTTAGATGAAAATTAAAGAACTTTTCTCATAAGAGCAGTGAAAGTCACAGCCATATTTTATGAACTTAAGATTTGTCAAAATTCAAGCAACATGAAGTATAAGAATATTTTACAAAACAAATTTGGACATTCCACTCTATTGATGGTTAAGCTTTAAACTGAAGCAGTTAGAATTAAATTCAGTTACTATTCTACTATAACCATGTGTGACTTAAAAACTATATTTGCCAACATAAACATATCACCAAAAATGTGAAGTATTTTATTTTCATATGTAAAAAAGCAAATGCTAATCAATCATTTACTGGAAACAATTAACAAATCATGTGTCAGGCAAATTTGGCAACAAGATTCTGCGTGAAGTAATTTTGCTGAAATGGTTGGTTAATATTTGCTCTCAGAAGTTCTATAATATCTGTTCATAAATAATCTAAGCATTTTAAGTAGAAATTTGAGACATTCCTTGAGGGACCAAAGAAAGAAATACATTTCTACAATATTAATAAACTTAGCAAAATACAATGTTTTCTTTAACCATGTCTCCAATAAAAAGATACCACCCATTGTTCATCTTTGAAGAGCCAAACCAAACTTCCACTATCATACTATAAGAATCGCTAGGCCAGTATAAATATTAGTGTTATAAATAACTTTTAAAAATGCATGCAACTTCTCCTAAGGTATTTAATGAAACTTTTGGTATAACTGCAGTTGCACATTTAGGAAGGTCCTAAGTAAATAACTCTACATTCAGTCTTTTCTAGGTTAAATAATAGCTGTTGTTCACTTGCTTCTATATTTCTGAGATTTAATATCTGTAGCAGATATCAGTCCATGTTTTAGATGGATGTCAACCACAGTTATACACTAAATTGGAAAACCCAATGCTTTCAAATAACTATTATTTTTAAATGCTAGGATCAGAGAGAGTATGTTGTAGCCCAGAACTATAACAATGTTGAAAAATGAATTTTTCTTCCTACAAGAAATGAAGACATATAAAGTTCTGTTCTCAACATTCAGCATTTTTGGTAGATGAAGATGTACCATATGAATAGGGACAAAAATAAAGTATTATATAGGAAAATTGGTATCTACTTTGAAACCGTTGAATTATTGAAAATAAATGGAGAAAAAATTATCCAACAAATATTAGCTCTCTTCATTGATTAGAAAAAGAATAATGTCAGCCATGTCATTTACTTTACTTGACATTTTAATTAATAATAAATCACTTCCTATTAATCAATACCTTAAAAGAAAGAGGCAAATATCCGGTCCATATTCTATGAAAATGTTTTCTTTAATGAATTTCAACATCAAGCCAATGCAATTTGATGTTTTCTCATACAGACTCTTGTCCTCTCACCTAATCTATTTTAATTAAATCCCAGAGCATATTGAAGAAAACATTCTAGACAGAGAATTTTGTCCTCATTGGGGAAATCTATTTCAAAGGATCGCAAAAATAAATATGTAAAAAAGACTATTATAAGAACTTAGAAGCTGTATTAGAAAACTATTTCTTATAGGGATCAGTGTAAATTAAAATAAATCTATATAACTATATGCCAATTACTGCTATGAAATTTTCGACACTTATGAAACATATGTTTTTATTTTACCTCTTGAGTCATATAAATTAAATTTTAGAGAACAATGTAATATATACTTGTCTTAGGATTTTACTGCTGTGAACAGTCATCATGATCAAGGCAACTCTTATAAGGACAAGATTTAATTGAGGTTTGCTTACAGGTTCAGAGGTTCAGTCCATTATTATTAAGGTAGAAATATGGCAACATCCAGGTAGACAATGTGCATAAAGAGCTGAGAGTTGTACATCTTCATCTGAAGGCTGCTAAGAAAAACCTGGCTTCTAGGCAACTAGGATGAGGGTTTAAAACCCCACATCTATAGTGGCACACCTATTCCAACAAGGCCATACCTCTAAACAATGCCACTCCCTGGACCAGGCATATTCAGTATTCTTGAGTAGGTCTATACATCTACATAAGAGAGATTACATGAGAAGGGATATTCAATTTGTATCTAAGTCAAGGTCTAATACATAACACTCTTGAGAATAAAGAAAGAACCAAGCTACTTAGCAAATTTATATAAAAAAAAATCAACAAAATAGGAGTAATACAAAAAGAAAAAAATAGGAGTAAGAAAAAAAAGAAAACCAGTTGTTGTTGGAGATATTAAAATGACCGGCAATTTCTTGCACTATGCTAGGCACTGACCAGCCACATGGCTCCAGTGGAGTTTTCTCATCTTGGCAGACCCTCTGGCCCAGAGCTCTTGAGTTCCTTTGGAGGGTCGCTACCATGTCAATAGCATGCAATGACTGCCCACCTCACAGTTAGCTATCACAATTCCTAATAACCTGGTAATATAAAAATTCTTGAAGCTTATAATTGGCCAGTCAAGATTTGTATACCAATAAATTCTCAATTCACAATAATTTCAGAACCAAATGATAATGATACAAGATGCCCACCTAGATTAGACAAGTTACTTCAACTATTCTAGCCCTATATGGTTTTATATCTACCTGTGGCTATTTAAAGCCACGCTGAATCTGGATCATACTGTCTGATGCCCTCCATGCTGCTTCCTTTTCTCTCTCCTGAGTGATTCTCTGTCTATGCAACTCTTATTTCTGCCTCCCTTTTCCCTGTCTAATCAAAGACCTCCTGCTGCACTAATATTTAAATAGATGGGACAGGGAAAATCCTGTTACATATTACCCTTTCTGTTTAAATAAAAAAAGAACAACTTTTCTCTCAAAATATAAATTGAGCACAACTATTACCATTTAATAATTTATAAAGTACAAGATAGACCTAACACCCAGTTCATCATTTCTGTCAATAAAATCATACATTGTCATCTATCCTAACTAAAAGATTATAATTCTACACCTGACATGTCCTAGCTTTAGATTGTATGCCATCTGAAAACCATCCATCAAATCTGTCCTCTCAGTGTAAATAGTCTGGGTTGGCTATGGGATTATAAGTCTTCAATCCAATCAGAAATCAAAGAACGACTAATATTAACTGAAAATACATAGGAAGCCTAACACAGCATCCAGAACTGAGACAAATTGTAGAGACAGCTGCCTACCTATACAGCCCCAGTAAGTCAGGAAGTTGGAGAATCCATGTTCAGCCTTCTAGTCAAGGATCATCTGACAGACCTTTGAAAAACACAAGTTATTAAGGACTAGCCTATTCTATCTCAGCAAAACTAAGCTGTTCTAAATTGTGTCCTTTTTCTGGACAGCATTTTGTCTGTAGATGAAATGAGACAATTCTTGCCTAGTGGTTGGGTCATCTCAACTGGAGAAACTCCATTGATGCTCAATTTCTCCTTTGAATCCAAGAAAGGGATGCTGTCAGGAGCAAATTTTTCTCAATAAATAACATTAAATGTCACATTCTGTGGATTTCTGATTTTTTTAAAAACCAACTATCTCTGTAAAATAATCTTGACTGTTCTCCATTAACTACTCTCAGTTATTTCTAATAAATATCTGAAAACAAACTAACAGTAAATTCAGAGCCATGAATTTGCTATTTGGCCCTTAACTCACAGACTTAAACATCTCAGATTAGTTTATAATAACAGTTATAAGAGGATTTGTCTAAGCCCTGTACTTTTAAATTTTTTGCATCAATAGAAGAAATTTATACCAATGAAAACCTTGATTTTTGCATCAAGATAAATTCTGTACTAAGATAAGAAATTACAACTTCAACTTAGTAACAATTATAAAGATTTCTACCAAAAGAGATTATGGTTATACAATCAATTCTAGCTATTTCTTCCCTGTGCCGATTATGACCATTTCTAAATCCCTAGAAAGACCACCTCTCTCTCCCTCCCCCCCCCTCTCTTTCTCTCTGGAAGAAGTTCCAGCTAGGAGCCACCACCCACTGAGCTGCTGAGTGTTCCCTCCTGCCGAGTTCCTGCTAGCAACAAGTGTTAATGGTCCAACAAGATTATGGCATCCAGAGACTTGGTTTTATTTTCTGAAATGTATTCATAGACATGATGTTCCTAAGTAAAGGTGGACTTTGATCAGAATTCCGACTTGGTCTAGTCATTCCTCTCGCAGCCCGATTCCCCCATATTTTTTTTTTCAGGCTCCCGCTTCTGCTTCTCTTTCAGGAGATCCAGTTTGTGTGGCTGCAGGCAGCTACACAAGACTATATATTCTGTAATATACAAATCTCAAAACAAAATTTTAGTATCATC
>JADRCD010179797.1:0-12082 GCA_019843815.1 Montemys delectorum
TGTTTGTTTGTTTGTTTGTTTGTTTGTGTTGGAGGGATAAATGATTGCATATTCAAGTTCTGTAAGATTTGCTAAGCAACGCCTATGTCAATACTTGAGTTTTTTAAATATACTTCCTTAGTCTAAATGATTTTATGAAACATGTCCCACCAGATTACCAAAGCCCTGTGACAAGTATTGCCCATAGATCAACACTGCCAAAGGGAAACACTACTGAGAGTCAGTATGAAGACCTTCCCAGCATTCATTGAGATGATAACATTAGAGAATTGTAGACATAGCAGAATTTGACAAAGCCCATGTGTGTTGGGTTGTGTCAATGCACAACAGAGCACACAAAAATAGCCATCATATTTAAAGATCTCATATAGTATCTCATATAGTGGCTGGGAATATAAGTCACCTATTAGAATGCTGATAGTCAGTGCTTGAGCCCATGGGCTTGATCTCTAGCTCCAGGTAGAGTCATGCAATTACCCTAGAGTTTCCTTTTTCTAAAAACCATTATGATTGAAACGTATGCCCAATGTGATGATATAAACAATGGGATGATTGTGATTTAATACCCTAGGGTGATGGAGCCATTTCAATTGAAATTAGTGCCTTTCTGGAAAAAAAAACATGGGAAATAAATTTTGTCTTGGTCATATGAGTTTTCAACTGAAAGATAGCCTTTTACCAGACAACAGACAGTCCTGATAGTTTCATGATCTTGTATATCCTAATCCACAGGATTATGAGAAACCTATATCTAATATTTAAGCAATTTGTTCATTCTATCTTATTTTGCTATTCTAGCTCAAACTGTGGTAATTATTTGATTGTTCATGTTCTTTGAACTGAAATCAATAATCATTCTATATCTTATTGATGAGAACAGGAGGAAAGCATCACAAGTAAAGTTATCATGAAATACCTATTATAACTTTCAGACCATTTTACCTATATATGTCATACCTTTTCAAGATATAGAGGGTGCTAATGAAAACAGACATAGTGTAGTTACATAAACAAACACATTATCCTGTAAATTTACTTCCTAATCTTTTTGTCCAAAGAAAGATGTTACTATTTGTTAGATTTGTAGATAGAGTTAAATCAGAAATGTGAACAGTTAAGGTCTGCAACATTATGAGGCACATAAGACAAAATTCAGACCCAAATAGAATTCACTAGGAAAGATTACACTTGATGTCAATAAGGAGCATAAATTTGCAAGAGAGTTTGATAAGACATGAACATATGAATTCTTTGCCCAAATTTCATATTTGCCTAAGAGGTCTGAGAATAAAATCTTCAGAGCTAGACAATTTCAAGGATATGCTCTGTCTATAGGAAATTAGAAAAGTAGTGTACTTAAAATTTTCCTAAAATATGAATTTATTTTTAACTTTGAAGTCAGCACTATATTCTGGAATGGAACTTCCATTATTGTTAAAGGCACTACTATAGTATTCCAGCCCAAAAATTCACTTTGAGGTTATTATGAAATAAAATCATCGTCCATGGTCTTTTAAATTATATTTTTAGCAGTAATTTTTTTGGGTAAAGGGAAAAATATAAATTAGACAGTCTCATATTTGACTGGGGTACATTATGAAAATTCAAAAGAAGCAATAATGCATATATATTTACATATATATAAACTCTTGTAATACTTATATTAGAACCACATTTAAAACTAGGTTTTAGCAAAAGAACTGGTGAAAATTTTTAAAAATCAAAATTTTTATCTTTTTATAATCTAATGTACAGTTTGAATGCAGGTGAAATCCTGAACACATATGTCAAAGACATTTCTCAAAAGATGCTTAAAGATTTGCTTTATTTCACAAAATACATATAAGGACAAAATGTGTGTGTGTGTACAGGTGACTGCAAATTCTACATGTATTAGGATCACTGGAGCAGAAATTACAGTTGGTTAAGAGCTTCCTGATGCGGCGAATCAAACTTGGGGCATCTGGAAGAGTAGTGCATACACTTAACTGCTGAGCCATCACTCCAGCCCTCTCAAGAGATTCTTTTATAAATGTAATTTAAAACATTTTAACTAAGAGATATAAAACATAGCAGCAAACTTAGTCTTTTTATTTAGTTCTGTACCCCATTTTGTTTTCATATTGCAGTGGCTGGCCATTAGTGCAGACTCATAGCTAGTCTGTTCAAGTTATATAGTAAAGAAGAAGGACTTCCCACTTTAGTTAACCTCATTCAGATAATCCCAATAAGTGAACCCAGATTCTAATATCCTAGGTGACTCTGTACCGGATCAAATTGACCAAATCACTCACTGCAAAGAGAGTGAGTGAGTTGCACTGCTATAGGTACAGTGTGACAAGCCACTTTAAGCTCCCAGTTTTATGTCTTCCCCCACAATGATGTACTATAGTCTGGAAATGTGAAGCAAAATAAACTATTTCCCCTAGGAGGAGGAGGAGGAGGAGGAGGAGGAGGAGGAGGAGGAGGAGGAGGAGGAGGAGGAGGAGGAGGACGAGGACGAGGACGAGGACGAGGAGGACAAGGACGAGGACGAGGACAAGGACGAGGAGGAGAAAGAGAAGGAGTGTGATGGAGTCAGTCTTCTAGACATTGCATGACTATTGCACTGATTAAAGTTCTTCCAATTACCTGTGCAGTAACAATTCAGTCCAAATTCCAGTTTGAATTGAAAAGAGTTAATGACAACTCACCCTTATCTGGGAGCTATGGGGAGTTGAGAGTTGCTGGGGTAAAATCAATCAGTGAATATGACCACTGGTATGTTGCCCATCCACCACTTGATAGCCTTTACCCATTCACATATGACAATACTAATTGATTTTTTTTTTTTAGCACAGAGAAGAACTTGGGAGAGAGAGGATCTAGAAAAAGCTGGCCATTGAAAATTGGGGTAAGATACAGTAGGGATAATCTCTTGTTCACTATGTGAAAACACCACTAGTTAAAAAAGAGCTGATTGGTCAAGGAGTTGAGTACATCCACTTTGGTCTTTTTTCTTCTTAAGTTTCTTGTGGTTTGTGGATTGTATCTTGTGTATTCCAAGCTTTTGGCTAATATCCACTTATCAGTGAGTACATACCATGTGTGTGTTTTGGGATTTGGTTACCTCACTCAGGATGATATTCTCCAGATCCATCCATTTCCCAAAGAATTTCATAAATTCATTGTTTTATAATAGCTGAGTAGTACTCCAGTCCACAAACCACAAGTAACTCAAGAAGAAGGAAAACAAAAGTGCAGATACTTCAATCCTTCTTAGTAGAAGAACAAAATATCCATGGAAGGAGTTGCAGAGACAAAGTATAGAGCAGAGACTTAAGGAAGGGCAATCCAGAGACTGTACCACCTGGGGATCCTTTCCATATACAATCACCAAATCCAGACAGTATTGTGGGTGCCAGCAAGTGCTTGCTAACAGGAGTCTGATATAGCTTTCTCCTGAGAGGCTCTACCAGTTCCTGATTAATACAGAAGTAGAGGATCACAGCCATCCATTGAACTGAGCACAAGGACCCCAATGAAGGAGCTAGAGAAAGGACCCAAGGAGCTGAAGAGGTTTACAGCCCCATAGGAAGAACAACAATATGAACCAACCAGTACCCTCAGAGCTCACAGGGACTAAACTACCAACTAAAGAGTACACATGGTGGGATTCATGACTCCAGCTACATATATAACAGACGATGGCCTAGTTGGTCATCAATGGGAGGACAGGCCCTTGGTCCTGTGAAGGCTCTATGCCCAGTTTAGGGGAATGCCAGGACCAGGAAGCGAGAGAGGATGGGTTGGTTGAAGCCAAAGCTTTTGTCCTAGACATTTATTCATATATAATTAAATCTCAGAGTCATTACTTGGGAACTTGGGAATGGGAGGAAAGGCCTGAGGTCAGAAGATATATTTATATGTCATTTTATACATGTATGAAATTGTGAAAAATAAGTTAAAATGAAATATATTAATAAAAATGTGTAATAAGGTGGAAGCACTTACCAGACCTGATACACTGTAAAAATGTACATGTCTAAAGAGAAATGGAAGCCAAATTAAATAGCAAAAAGGTCATGAACACTATCTGAACAAAGCTTCCTGTGTAGAATTAGGAATAAGTTTCCAAGTAAGTTTTTGCTCTTTTAGTAATTAATATAATTAGAAATTCCTTTGTTGATAATCTTAGATTTTCTGATAAATGTATGAGTCTGAAGGAGGCAATCTACACCTTTGTATAATAAATAAATTATATAATTACATTATATAGTGGTTTATTGATATGAAAAAATTCAATTTAAGTATAATTTTAAACTGTTTTTTTAAAATAGAAGTAGAAATAGTTAAGTAAAACATAAATAAAAATAAAAAATGCAAATGCAGTTTTGTGTCACCATCCTCACTAGAAATTGAGGACACCAACATTAGAGAAAGAATCAGGCTTGTTCACAACGTGTAAGGCACACACTGTTATCCTTTAACTTTATCTTTATTAGGTTCATTACTATTTATTAGAAAATATGTGCAAAGTAAGATTTTTATCTTGTTAATTTTATCCATGTGTATTATGCACTATGATCACATTCATTCTTCATATTATTCTTTCAATATTTTAATAGCATATATAAAGTAATAAGGATATAAGACTTGTATAATGCAAGCCAGACAAAATTCTGTCTGGAGTGCATACATGAACACAAATTCCCATCCCTACCTGAGAAGCTATTAGCAATTGGAGGACTCTAGAGGAGAGTTTTCTTTGGTAGGTAGGACCCCTACTGGTAGACCATAAGCTAGGGGATAGTACTACACCTAAATGTATTTGGCAAGCACAAATTAGATTTCATGTAGTAAAACAAAAACAAAAACAGAAAGGAAGATAAAGAAAAAGGAGGAAATCTATTGAGTATATGTGAGGAGGTAGTGGGGAATCTTGTAGTCGCTGGATAAACTGATTAAAATATAATCAAAACATGCTTTAAGAAATTCTCAAAGATTTAATAAAATATCATTTTAAAACAAATGTATTACTCCACAGCTCTGCATGCATTGTTTGAGGCCTGCTTACACCAAGGACAACCAGGTCTCTTCGCTACAAGCCAGGCAGCAGTATGAATGTCCCCTGCATTCCATTTTCCAGCCCACAACTCAGCTCCATTCTGGGAGGATGGCCAGCATAAGAGACAATCAAGTAATGACCCTCCCCATTCCCCAGTCCCCAGCCTGCCAAGTCCCCCTAAAGCACACTCAACAACAGTGAAGAGCCCCTTCCGGGGGTCAACTATGCCTATATTCCCAGAGGCCTGCTGGCTCCAGTAACAACCGGATGGCTAAAGGCCAGCAGAAGAATACAGTCAACAAGAATCAAAGCGTTATGGCACCATCAGAGCCTAACTATCTTATTACAGCAAATATAGGATACCCTAAAACAGCTAAAGCACAAGAAAATGATAGTTAATTCAATCTTACAAAGATGATAGAGACCTTTAAAGAGGAAATGAATAAATCCCTTGAAGAAATACAGGAAATTAAAGGCAACCAGGTGAAGGAAATGAATAATATTGTTCAATGCCTGAAAATGGAAATAGAACCAATAAAGAAAACACAAACTGAGGGAATCCTGGAGATAAAAAACCCTAGGTAGTAGAACAGGAATTATAGACACAAGCATCACCAGCATAATACAGGAGATGGAAGAGAGAATCTCAGGAGCAAAAGATATATAGAGGAGATTGATAAAACAAAGAAAATGATGAACCTAAAGTTTCTGAGAAAAAAAAATCACGATGGAACACTATGAAAAGAAGAATCCTAAGAATAATTGAAACTGAAAAAGAAAAAGATCCCCAGTTCAAAAGTCCACTAAATATTATCAACAAAATCACAGAAGAAAATTTCTCTTATACAGAACCATAGGAGTGTTAATTCACACTTAGATGCTTTATCAAAAAAAAAAGAAAGAAAGAAAGAAAGAAAGAAAGAAAAGAAAAAAAACTCTGAAAACAGAGATTGTATTGTGTCACACAAAGAAAAACAAAACCTAATTTAATAAAATGATTTTACTAATGTAAATTTAATTAATTTACCCTGAATAAATTCCTTATTATCAATCAAAAAAATCTTGAAGGGATTAGGGATACAAGTCCCATACCTAAATATGATAAAAGTCACTCTATAGCAAGCCAATAATCAATATCAAATTAAAAGGAGGGAAATATAAAGCAATGTCACTCAAATCAGGGACAAGACAAGACTGTTCACTCTCCACATATCTGCACAATATTGCACTTGAAGTTTTAGCTAGAACAATAAGGCACTTATAGGAGATCACGATAGTTCTTTTTAATCAAACGTTTACTATTCACAGATGACATGATAGCATACAGAAGTGACCTAAAAATTCTACCAAAGAACTCCTACAGCTAATAAAACCCCTCAGCAAAGTGGCCTGATACAAAAGTAACTCAATAAATCAGTCACTCTCCTATACACAAAGGATAAATGGACTTAGAAAGAAACTAGGGAAATAACACCCTTTACTATAGCCACAAATAATATAACATATCTTGGTGTAACTCTAACCAGTCAAGTAAAAGATCTATATGCCAAGAACTTCAAATATTGGAAGAAAAGTTGGAAGACATGAGAAGATGCAAAGATCTTTCATGTTCATGAATCAGTAGGAATAACACAGAAAAATGTGGCCATCCTACCAGATGCAATAGAATCAATACAATTCCCTTCAAAATTATAATACAATCGGAAGAAGACTACTCAACTTCATATAGAAAGAAAACAACAACAGCAAGAACAAACAGGATAACTAAAACTACCTTGTACAATAAAGGAATTTCTAGACGTATAACCAGCACTGATTTCAAACTGTACTACAGAGAAATAATAATAAAATTTGCATAATATTGACAGTATGTAGACAGATTGATCAATGAAATCAAATTGAGGAACAAAAAGTAAATTCACACACTAACAGACATTTGGATTTTGACAAAGAAGCAAAAATTATATAATAAAAAAAAGCAACCACCTTCACAAATGGTGCTGTATTTCTAGATCTCTACATGTAGAAGAATGCAAATACATCTATATCTATCACCCTCCACAAAATTTATGTCCAAGTGGATTAAATACCTCAATCAAAAACATGACACACTAAATCTGATAAAAGAAAAAAATGAAGAATACCCTTGAATATATTTGCATAGGAGTCAACTTCCTAAACAAAATACCAACAGTTCAGGATCTAAGATCGACAATTAATAAATGGGGGTTTATGACACTGAAAAGCTTCTGCAAAGCTAAGTACACCATCAATAAAACAAACCAGATGCCTACAAAATGAGAAAAGCTCCTCTCCATCCCTACATCCAACAGAGGACTAATATCCAAAATATGTAAAGAACTCAAACTCTATGTAAATAAACCAAACTAACTCAACTAAAAACTGGGTACAGATCTAAACAGAGAATTCTTGACAGAGGAATCTGTAATGGACCTAGAGTAATGTTCAACATGCATGGTCATCAGAAAAATGCAAATCAAAATGACTATGAGATTCCATTTTATACATCAAAATAGCTAAGATCAAAAACACAACTGACAGCTTATCTTAGTGAGCTTGTGGAGCATAGAGAACACTCCTCCATTGCTGGTTGGAGTAAAAACTTGTACAACTATTTTGGAAGTGAATTTGGTCATTTCTCAGAAAATAGACACACTTCAAGATCCAGCTATAACCCTCCTGGGCATACATCCAAAAGGAGTGCACCATCCCTCAACAACACTCCCTCAGTTGTGTTAATAGTGGCTTTACTCATAATAGCCAGAAACTGGAAACAACCTAGATGTCCTTCAAATAAAGAATGTATAAAGATAATGTGTTGTCTCTGACTAACATATCTGCCTTTGGATCCCCTTCCCCTGACAGGGAGGCTTTGTCTATCCTCAATAGAAGATTTTTCTAGTCTTACTGCAACTTGATATAGCAAGACTGATTGATATCCATTGGAGGCCATTCTTTACTGAACAGAAAGTTTGGGGTGATAGATGTGGGTGAGAGGGGATGACGAGGAGGGACTGGGAGTAGAGGAGAGAGGAGGAGCTGCCGTTTAGATGTAAAGCAAGAAAATAACTTAACCAATTAAAAATATTGTACTAAGCTAAGGAGATGACACATTAAAAACAGTTCTTGTCTCACAATGTGCTGACACCTATGACTCAAGTAGAGCAAATATCTACAAAAGCAAATGCAAGCAGAGAGTAAGTTAAAAAATTCCTCTGTGTTTTAACAATTATGTTATCTACTTTTTAAATTTTTGAATTTTTCCTTCTACTCAAACTCAAAAACCCATATCTCTTCCTGACTCAATTGCTTTATTGCAACAAATATAAATCTAGTGATTAAATCTAGGATTAGAGTATGTTTGTTCAACTAGTCCCTTTCATTTAGTTGAATAATTAACATTTCTTCTTGCCACCAATACCTCAAAAGTTAAACTGCAATTTGCAAGTCTATTAGAAAGGACTCTGCCTAATTAAGGTCATAGAGAATGGATATATAGAGTGATTATGATATGAATATTTGTATTCCAACATTGATCATTAAACCTCCAAGTGCTCTATCTACACAAATATCTAGTGTCAAAAAATTCCAAAGTTATTTTCCAAAGAGTTAAAAGAAAGGTCCTATAAATGTCATGGCTTTTAAAAATTATACCAACAGATTACGAACAAGAAAATACTTAAAATGTAAAAAATGTGGCAATGGTAGACAAAGGAGGCTTTGGGTAATTTTCCTATAGAGATAATCAGTGTTTCCTGTGAACTATGAGTATCTAAGGTATATAGTTAATATTTGTTATTAATTATGGAATTTGATTTCTAATTTGGAGGTTATTTTGTCCTTATTCTTTCTTATATCATCTCACGATATTAAAAATTCTTCCTCAGGGGGCTGGTGAGATGGCTCAGGGGGGAAGAGCACCGACTGCTCTTCGGAAGGTCATGAGTTCAAATCCCAGCAACCACATGGTGTCTCACAACCACACATAATGAGATCTGACGCCCTCTTCTGGTGCCTCTGAAAACAGCTACAGTGTACTTACATATAATAAATAAACAAATTAAAAAAAAATTCTTCCTCAGGTCCTTTATTATATGTATAAAGGAAGGCTACTGATTTGTTTGAGTTAATTTTCCAACCAGACACTTTGCTGAAGTAGTTTATCAGCTGTAGGAGTTCTCTGGTAGAATTTGGGGATCACTTATGTATACTATTATATCACCCTTGAATAGTGGTAGCTTGAATATTTCCATTTTAATTAGCATCTCCTTGTTCTCTGTTTGTTGTCTAACTATTCTAGCTAGAATTATGAGTACTATATTAAATAGGGAGAGAGTGGTCAGCCTTGTCTTGTCCTTGATTTTAGTGAAATTTCTTCAAATTTCTTTCCATTTAATTTGATGTTGGCTGTTGGTTTGCTGTACTTTTACTGTCTGTGTATCTGTCATTCCAAGACTTTTAACATGAAGTAGTGTTGTATTTTGTCAAAGTATTTTTCAGCAGCTAATGAGATAATTATGTCATTTTTTTTCTTATAGTTTCTTTGTATAGTGGATTAGGTTGATGGGTTTTCATATTTTGAAAGCTCCCTGCATCTCTGGGGTAAAGCATGTTTGATCATAGTGAATGATGGTTTTGATGTGTTCTTGTATTTGGTTTGCAAGAATTATATTGAATATTTTTGCATTGATATTCATAAGTAAAATTGGTCTGAAGTTCTCTTTCTTTGTTGGGTCTTTGGATGGTTTAGAAATCAGAATAACTGTGGTTTTATAAAACGAGTTTGGCAGTTTTCTTTCTGTTTATATTTTGTGGAATAGTTTGAGGAGGATTGGTAATAGCTCTTCTTTGATGAACTGGTACAATTCTGCATTTAAACCAGGGCTTTTTTGTTTGTTTGTTTGTTTTGGAGGTTTCTAATTACTCTTTGTATTTCCTTATGGGTTATGAGACTGTTCAGATAGTTTATCTTATCTTGACTTAACTTTGGCACGTGATAGCTATCTAGAAAATCATCCATTTAATCAAGATTTTCCAGTTTTGTCAAATATAGAAATTAGAAAATAACACCCTTTACAATAGCTGCAAATAATATAAAATGTCTTGGTGTAACTCTAAACAAACAAGTAAAATTCTGTATGACAAGAAATTCAAGTCCCTGAAGACAGAAATCAAAGAAGACCTCAGAAGTTAGAAAGATCTCCCATCCTCATTGATCAACAGGATTAACACTGTAAAATGTCCATCTTAGTAAAAGCAAACTACATATTCAATACAGTCCTTATCAAAATTCCAACACAATTCTTCACAGATATGGAAAGAGCAATTCTCAACTGCTTCATGTGGAAACTAAAACCAAAACCAAAACAAACCAAAACAAACCAAACAAGCAAAACAAAAACAGGCAAAATAAAACATGAAACAACAACTACAACAACAACAACAAAAATACAAAACAAAAAACAGGATAGTCAAAACAATTCTCAACAATAAAAGAACCTCTTGGTTCTTGGGGAATCACCATCCCTGACCTCAAGTTGTAGGACACAGCAATACTGATAAACAACAACAATGACAATGACAACAAAAATAAAAAAACAAACCTGCATGGTATTTGTACAGCAACAGAGAGGTCAATCAATGGAATAGGAGTGAAACCCAGAGTTAAATGCATATACCTATGGTCACTTGACTTTGACAACGAAGCAAAAACCATACAGTGGAAAAAAAAACCTTCTTCAACAAATGGTACTGGTCTAACTGGAAGTCAATGTGGAAGAATGAAAATTGATCAGTATTTATAACCTTGTATAAAGCTCAAGTCCAAGTCCATCAAGGACCTCCACTTGAAACCAGATACATTTAATCTATAAGAGAAATTGGGAAATAATCTTAAAAATTAGGGGAAAATAGGAGAATATTTCCAGAACAGAACACCAAAGGCTCAGGCTCTAACCAATGACAAAAGGGACCTCACAAAACTGAACATCTTCTGTAAGGCAAAGGACATTGTCAATAGAAGAAAATGGCAATCTACAGATTGGGAAAAGATCTTCACTAACCAGATGCCCCTCAACCAAAGAATGGATACAGAAAATGTGGTTCATTTACACAATGGTATACAATTCAACTATTTAAATTGAGAACATCATGAATTTGCAGGCAAACAGATGGAACTAGAAAATATCATGCTGAGTAAGGTAACCGAGACTCAAGAGGACATGCAGGTATGTACTCACTGATTAATGGATATTAACTGAAAAGTACAGAATACCCATGATAAAGCCCACAGACCATAAGAAATTTAACAAGAAGGAGAGCCAGACTTTCTAAGGCGGGAGCAGCCAGGAGGCACAGGCCTCAGGAATTGCAGGGGAATCACAGGACAGCAGGGACAGGATCCTCTCAGCTTCCAAGTGACAGAGCTGGATCAGCAACCATCTCTGCCCCTTCCCTGCTAGTGGAGGGCCCGCCACAGCCCAGAGACCCAGTGACTTTCTAAGGCAGGAGCAGTAGGGAGGCACAGGCCTCAGGAATAGAAGGGGACTCTCAGGGCAGCAGGGACAGGATCCTCTCAGCTTCCAAGTGACAGAGCTGGATCATCGACCATCTCTGCCCCTTCCCTGCTAGTGGAAGGCCTGCCTCCAGGGCGTGCCTTCACCCAGAGACTCAGGCAGGGACAATCAGAAGGCACAGACCTCAAGAGTCAAAGGGGAGTTGCAGAGCGGCAGGGACAGGACAAGCTCTAGTCAGAGACACCAAGAACATCTAACACCAGAAATCAAGAGATGGTGAAAGGCAAATGCAAGAAACCTACCAACAGAAACCAAGACTGCTTGGCTTCATCAGAACATAGTACTCCCACCTCAGCAAGCCCTGGATATCCCAAAACACCAGAAAAGCAAGATTTTGGATCTAAAATCATATCTCACAATGATGATAGAGGAACTTAAGAAGGATATGGATAACTCCCTTAAAGAAATTCAGGAGAACACAGGTAAAGAGATACAAGCC
>JADRCD010179801.1:0-15003 GCA_019843815.1 Montemys delectorum
TGTGTGTGTGTTACGTGTCATGGCTGTGTGTTCTTCCCTGTGGGCTCACGTCTGTTGTATCTTTTGATGTGACTGGAGAGAAGTGAACAACCCACATTGTCTCTGCCAAGCACATTGCTTCCCTGGGCTTTCAGGTTCCATTCTGCCCAAGGTAGGTGCAGCTAGGTGCTGTGGGCTAAGATCTTCAGTAAGGGGTGGAACACTGGGCTTGTAACCTCATCATTTAACCTGTTAGTAAACTTTCATTTAGTATCTTGGTTTGTCACCATTTCTTGGAGAACATTTGAGAGTTGGTTGTAGGGGAGAGTGTGAGGGACTCTTTTCTGTTAGTCCCTACCGTCGGACTAATGGGGGCATTAGGTAGGGTCTGGGAGATGCTCTCAGTAGGCTATCTCAAGGACTGGCCAGCCTCCACATACTACTGTAGTGGAAGTTGCTGCTTCACTTGCAGCCGGCTCTTCTCTGATGTGTGTGTTTTATGTTGTCCTGTGGAAAGTAGATGTGGCTTGGTGTGCCCCTAGGAGGGCTGGTCACCACAGTTGTTCCAAGGGAGCCTTTACAGATAAATGGCAGAGCAAATATGTGTGGGAAGATTCAGAAACCTGAGGCTTCCACTGGTGAGGCCTTCTGGGTGGCTGAGGTGCCAGAGTGGCAGCTCCCTGTTGAGAGGTGCCCGTTCCTGGCTCCATTCCATACCCCAGAGCCTCAGCCTAGGCTGGCACTTGTACAAGGATCGTCTGCTGTTGCTGCAGTGTGCCCCTGGGGACCAGGGCCATCTTTTCCCCCCTTGAGTGTGCTGGCCATCACCTCCAGTGCTAGTTTCTGTTGGTGGAACACTTAACTGGCCAGCCCCTGAGAGGCCAAGGCAGAAAAAAATCAAGATTTTTGAGGCTAGCATGGGCTACATAGCAAGAGTTGTCTTAAAAACAGAATCCCCACTGACTTGAGGGGAGCCAGCTCTAGCAGAGGGACTATGGCTCTACAGCTAATGATAAGCTGCTGCAGGGAAAGCCACTCTGCTCTGTGGGGCTTCTGGGAGCTCAGCTTCTTGTCCTCAGCCATGGAGGCTTAGGCCTCTGTTGTGCTTTCAGCCTGACCCTCAGCTCTTTGGACTTCGTGACTCTTTTGTTTGTTTGTTCGGTTTGGTTTGGTTTTGCTTGGAGTAGGGCACAAGATAGGGAAACCGTTATCAGTAGTTTTCCTGCTTTGCTTTGGACTGCGGTTTATATATCATAAGCTGAGGAGTCAGGTGTGTTTGAGTCCCATGTCCAGGTTACAGTCCATCCGTGGGGAAAATGCAGGACAAGCAGGAGCAGAGAGGGGAATAGGAAGGAATGCTGCCCACAGCAGCCTGCCCCCTGCCCCCTGCCCCCTGCCCCCTCCCACCTCCCCCCTGCCCCCTGCCCCCTGCCCCCTGCCCCCTGCCCCCTGCTCCCTGCCGCCTGCTGCCTTTTGCCTTTCTAAGACTTGGAAGCCTCTGTGCAGAGGTGCATGGTGGGCTGGGCCTCCTGCATCTAACCTAAAGTGCCTGGGCAGGTTAGTGTGTGTCCTGGGAGGTTGGCAGTCTCTCAGTTGAGGCTTCCTCCTGCTGGTGTCTTTCACTGTGTCAAGTGGACAGAAGTTACCAGCACAAATGCTGTCCCTCTGGGAAAACTCTGTCCTCTGCATGAGCTGTTTCCTGAGCCCCAAACACCTGTAGACTTTGTAAAGATGTGGCCTTTGGCCACCAGCTGTCATAGCTTATGTGGCCCAGGGAAAGCTGTTGCGTGCTCGATTTTACAGTTTAAATGAGCTTTGCCCCCTTTCTGTTTTCTCAGCTGACATTTCCTGCTTTGTTGTGAATCCCTTCCATTTTACAGACAGACTGACAGCCGCTTGGACACCCTGTGGCATCTGTTGGACATCATGGCATATTTTCTGTTTGACAGAGTACTGCACACTTGTCTCTCACTGTGTGTTCTTGTCTTCGTTTCTCATCAGTTGGGCCTTCAAACTCCTGTGAGCACTCTGTCATATGCCTTTAAAGCAGCTACTGTGCACCCTGGCCGTGTCTTCTGTCTTCCACTTGTAGAATCACTCACTGGGTCAAGATCCTGCTTTGCTTCAGTTTGGGTTCTTGACCTGGTTTGACTGTTGTTTAAGGTGGTAGCTCCTTTGTGCACTTAATTCTGCTGCTGTGTGTGAAGTCATTTAATGTGTGTGGCACCTGCTTTATTAGGAGAACATTGTTTTGGGGGGGTCTTTTGTAGGGAAAGCTGCCAACAACAGGAATGACAATCACAAAGCTTGAGGACAGTGAAAACCATAGGAACGCATTTGAGATATCAGGTAATGCATGCACGCTATGCCAATGCCCTGTCACGGGAGGACAGCCTGTCCTGAGTGAAGAGCCTTATGTATGTCTGAGGGTGTGAGAGGTAGCTTTGAGTCCTGGGTGTGTATATGTGCTTGTGTGCACTCACTGTGTCCCTGCTCTCTAGGGAGCATGATCGAGCGGATTCTGGTGTCCTGCAGCAGCCAGCAGGACTTACACGAGTGGGTGGAGCACCTGCAGAAGCAGACAAAGGTCACCTCTGTGAGCAACCCCCCCATCAAGCCCCACTCGGTGCCATCACACACAGTAAGGCTACATGACTTCTTTTCATGCTCTCACAGTAATGGCCTGTGTTGGGGCTGTCAGTGGATGCAGGATTCCAAACCCTGGCCTCCTGCTCCTGTGGGTGCCATCACAGAGCAAGCTGCCCCAGGCACTGGGTGTCTACTTTACTCTCCAGCTCAGTGCTGCTTAGAGCTGCTTCAGGGGGTTCCCACTCACCCCAGAAGCCACTGGCCCTGACACTGATGGTTTTCTCGGAGAATTTTAAACTCTACATAAGTCATTCATAAACAGAAAAGCAAAAGAGAGGTGCCAACGGTGTTGAGAAGGCATCTGACACAGTTCCCAGTTTCCTTTACGAGAGCGGCAGGGGTGTCGGTGGGAGACAGGGTTCTTCCTTAGCACGGAGCTCGATACCCAGAACACACAGAATACAGTGAGTACACTGGCACACACCTGGGCTCCCAGCATGTTGGAGACAGGCAAGAGCCTGAAATTAGGGTCATCTGTGGCTTTCTGTTGAGTCCAGCCTGAGCTATTGAAAACCTGACTCTAAACAGAACAGAGCACCGTTTCTCTTTCACCTGATGAGGACTCAGCGGCACTGTGGTCTCTTAGAGGTACAGATTTCAAGACAGATTAACACTGGTGTGTCAGCTTTGATTTTGCTTGAGAAGTTGGTATTTTAAAATTTAACCCTTTTATGTAAAGACTTGGCAGACCTTTAGACATGAACTCAATGACAGTTTGTGGATGTGGATTTCCCTTTTTCCTGTGCCTTTTGGGATACTTTCTGTCGCAGAGGTCATGTATAGGGTCACCATAGTCACCAGCCATTGTTTAATTATTGCCAGCACACCTCCACCGTGCAGTTTGCTGTCCACTCTGTCTCACATCAGGGTCCAGTTTTCTAGTCTTGCTGTGCTGTCTTCACAGTTGGAGCTTCAGATGCCTGGCTGTGTTAGCTACCACCTCAGTCTATATGGCTGAGCACCAAAGTTTATCCTTACTTCAGAAGGTCCTGAAGAGAAGAAGGCTGGGAATTGGGGGTGTGGCTCAGTGGTAGAGCATTTGCTTGATGTGCAAGGTGCTGGGATCCATCTCTGATTACACCAAAGTAATAAAACCACTTAGCTTCTGGGGGGCTAAGTTTACCCCAGGGACATAGGTTGCCTGAGTGAGTGTGTGCAGAACAGCCTGAAGCGAGGCTGCCTGCACCTGCCACATAGACTGCTCTGTGTGTGGGCTGCCGTCTCTGTTTAGCCAGAAGATCCCGTGGCAGAGGGATCTATAGAGGCAGCTATGCAGTCCTGCTGTGGAGAAGGCAGTCTCCTTCACGTGCTCGTGTGAGAAGTCCTGCTGTTCCCAGGAGTTCCTCGGCAGTTTATATAAGCTTTCTGCCTGGGACAGAATTCTGTCCAACATCAATTAATCTCTCATTTTAGTATCAGGCGTAGCTCTTCTTTTTCAAGGAAGGAGAAACAAGCCATTGTTTAATTATTACCAGATTACTGCCACAAGGGACGTGGGACACAGCTCTCTCACATGTAGGCTGCTTGGTTCCAGAAAATTTGTTCTGTAGTGCTATGGTGTTTTGAATTTACCATGAGCCAGCAACTCGTGGTAGTGGGCAACCTGGAGCACTGTGGTGCTCAGCTGGTTTCAGCTCTGTGGTGCCCGACCATCACAATCTTAGGCTTGTGCCCAGCCAGTGTTCAGTTCCCAGGCTACACAGTGGCCTTCTGTAATTGTGCCATAATTGCATTAGCTGCAGGAGGTCCAGGAGCTCATTTGAATGTTGCTTATTTTATCAACATTTTCATTTCATTGTCAGTGTGGTTGATTTGGGGGTTTTCTATGAATAATTTCAGATATTAACATCCTCCTAGAAAGGCCAAATGGTTTATATTCCTGGCTTCACACAGTTCTGACAACTAGGTTTGCCCAAACAGGCAGAGCCATAGATGGGACAGGCCTTGCTGCCGTGCCCAAGGAAAGTTCCTCCTTTCCCCTCTGACAAGGGACAGTTCTTGCTCTTGCTCTTCTGTTAACAGGTGACAGTGTATGTCCAGGGAGCATGTCCACTCAGTCACTATATTCCAGTCAGGGACCTACCTGGTAGCTTTTTAAGTCTGTTTTGTTTTGTTTTGTTTTTTTGGTGAAATTGTGATGTGTGTACTAGCTTCTCATATACTACAACACAGCAGCTGATACCTGTATAGGGTGTGAGTCTCTTAGCCCCATGTCTGCCCAGGAACACGTGCTGGGCTCCCATCTCTTAGAGCCATGTGGTTAGGGCCTTCTGTCTCAGTGGCCTCGCCCATCTCATGCTCTCTGCTCTTGCTTTTGTGCCTGGCAGCTTCCTTCCCATCCTCTCACTCCATCCAGCAAACACGCGGACAGCAAGCCCGTGGCACTGACGCCTGCGTACCACACACTCCCCCACCCCTCTCACCATGGCACCCCACACACCACCATCAGCTGGGGACCCCTGGAGCCTCCGAAGACCCCCAAGCCTTGGAGCCTGAGTTGCCTGCGGCCTGCACCTCCCCTCCGGCCCTCAGCTGCTCTCTGCTACAAGGAGGTGAGGTCCTGCAGCCACTCAGACTGCGGCTGCAGTGAGCATGCCTTGACATCTGTGTGTGAGGCCTGCACTTAGCTACAGTGGTCTTTTTGCTGACTTCAGAAGTGAGAGTCTTGTGTTTCTGTTTATGTGAAGACATGCCCCACCCCATGGCATCTTCAGAACCAACAGGGTCTGTCCTTACTCTGCTATAAGGGCCAGTCGTCACCTTTAAACATAACACCCCTCCAGCCCTCTGTGCACTGAGGTGCTCCTGAGCGACTTGAAGGCTGAGGGCCTCACCTGACTGCATGCCATTCTGCTGTGCCTAAGATCTGTCCCAGAGTCCTGGGGCCGTTGGAAGTAAAGAGCAGGTTCCCTATGAACGTGAGGGAGGTGCGGCAACCTTCCTCAGTGTGCTCTGCCCTTCCTGCATGTGAGTGTAGCCACCGTGCACTTTACCTTCACTAAATCTCATGCGCTCACACACCTAACCCTGCTTTCACCTGAGGAGCTTAGCACTGCCGAGTGTGAGAAACCAGGTTAGCAGAAGGCGTGAGCCTGAACATGGTGGCTCACGCCCGAGACACACACTGAGGACGAGTGATTGGGGCAGGTCCCGCTGGGCAGGTATGCCTGTGTTTGTCCAGTCCACAGTACAGGTTTTTTGGAACTGATTTCTGCTCAAGGTTCTCTTTGGGACAGGAGGTTTGAGGCCAGCGTGGACCCAGGAGAGAGCTCTCAGAACTGAAGTCCAGCATTTTGATGATATTCTTTCTCTTGTCCAACTCCTCCAAGACCCTTCCCACCTGTGCCCACCAACTCCTCCAAGACCCTTTCCACCTGTGCCCACCCAACTTCAACCTCTTTCTCATACTCTCAGACAAAAAAAGGAAAATCAGAACAAACAAAAACAAAGAAACAAAAACCAAGCATACATTAAAAAATAAGACAAAATACAGAGTCCGTTTTGTGTTGGCCAACTCCTTCTGGGTGTGGGCATGGTGGCATATGCCTTTAATTCTACCATCCCGGATGCAGAGACAGGAGGATCTCTGTGAGTGAGCTGTGGAAGAGATAGGTGTACTAGTCTGCTCTGCTCTAGAAGTGCCTCACCCCTCTGACAGCAGCCGTGTGGGGGCAAGTGCCTGTGCCTATTCATCCAGCGTTCTGTGTGCATACTCCAGTGTTACCTTAAAGGGAAGAGGCTGAGGTTGTTGCTGGCCACTATCTATTGCTACTGTGCTCAGAGCTGGGACATGGGCCTGCACAGAGTAGCCAGCAAGTCCCATCTTTAGGAATCTGTGCTCAGCCATGGGTTCCCTGCCTGTACCCTCTGCTTTAACTTTGGGGTTTTGTACTTTGCTGAAGGAATCCTTCTCTTTTAAATAAACTAATTTCCCTTCAATCTCTACCCCAGAATGGACAGCCCTGCCCTGGCTCTGTGGAGCATGTGAGTGGGCCGCCTGCCCTTCTTTTCTTGGCACAGGCCTTACTGCCATGTACACTTATGGGGTCTGGTTTTGTTAACAGAAGGGTTTTCATCAGAGCTGAGGCCTGTTGGTGAGGGATGGTGCAGTGTCCTCTTGACTCTTGGCTTGTATTTATGTTGGCATTGGCAGAGGAATATGGAAGAGCTGGTGATGGGGGCCGACTGTATCATACCTTCTGTTAGGATGTTTATTATCGGTGTTTCCCTAGGACCTCAGTAAGAGCCCCAAGACCATGAAGAAGCTGCTGCCAAAGCGCAAGCCCGAGCGGAAGCCTTCAGACGAGGAGTTCGCTGTGCGCAAGAGTGAGTGCCCACCGAGGGAACATGGCCACTCGTGCCATGGCCGTGGCAGTGCAGGGACAGCAGGGCCTGCACGTCCACAAGCAGGTGGCGGAGTGAGCAGTCCCTACATCAGCTGCTCCTCCAGCCTCAGCCTCACTCCAGCCCTCCTCTCGGAGGGGTTGTGGTTTCCCGTTGCCTTTCCTCCACCCAGCAGACCTATAATCTGAGTTAGACCCAGATTCCTCTCACTCAACACATGGTTTGTCTGTTAGGAGAGGGAGGGCTGGGCTCAGGTGTGTCTGGTGGCCTGAGCCGTGTACCTTCCACGTGACTGACATGATGGGGTGCTGAGACCCAAATGTTGGTCAGACCTTCAGTACTGGCAGACATTTAATGCTGCTTTGTGCCCAACTGTGAGATCAAGTCCATAGCAGCTGGTATGATTGTGGACACAGCAAGCCTGCACTGTGCTTCTGGCGTCAGTGGTTCTCTCTGCCCTTGTGTGGTGTGTGTGTGCATGCTCACCCAGGTGTGAGAAGAGCAAGTGGTGACAGCAGCCAGACAGCACCCTGAGGGAAGGTAGCCTCTGCCGCCCAGAGGGAGCAAGACCTTTCCTGCAGTCTCCTGCAGCCTCTGAGAAGCCCATGCTCTGGGAACCTGCCCGATGACTTGTTGCCGGTGGTGAACTAGGTGCTGTCAGGATTGCAGTAGATACTTGGTTTGCCTTATGTACATTTTACTTTCTTAAAATTATTGCTGAGAACTGGACATGAGGGTGCCGGCCTTTAGTCCCAGAACTCCAGAGGCTGAGGCAGACATCTCTGTAAGATAAGAGGCCAGCCTAGCTACATAGCAAGTTCTAGAAATATCAAGGCTACATAGTGAGGCCCTGTGTGAAATAAATACATCCATAAAAGTTACTGAGGCAGAGCCATTTACAGCTGTGGGAATAGCAGCCTTCTATTCTTCCATGGTTTCAGAGTAGTGAACTTAAAAAAGAAAAGATAGCTAAGTAACTTCAGACAGAACAGAAGAGAAAACTATAGAAAACAAGCTACCCTTCTCTGAGCACAGGCGCTAAGGGCTGTGATTGGTTCACCGCCTGACAGGGATGAAACCTGGACCCAGGTGGCTAGGCTAGGCTACATTTAAGGCCAAGCTTTTGAAGCACTTCTGTGCTTGGCATGGTAAATTTGTTACATTGGTGTTTAAGAATTCCAAGGTCAGAGACTGTTCCCCTTTAAGGCCTGTGATGGGTACCTTTCCAGAAGTTACATGTTGTGGCTCTACAGCTCTCCTACCCACACTGTGTCAAGGCCCAGTCTGTGACACTTGGGGTGCTTAGCTCTGACCTCACTCCTTGTTCTCATGAGACCTGATATCTTTTTACTGTTCCTGTCTCCAGTAGGCCACGTATTCAGTCTTGTGCTGTCTTGTCTGTCTGGTGTGTGGGTGGAGAAATTGAGTGACTTAGGACTTTACAGAGCTGTGATGAAATTTGCAGTGTGGGAATTTCAAACCTTAAAAAGCTCTTGAGTGTAGCTATTTTTAACTATTCAGAGAACCTAAATGTTAGCCCACAAGAAAGTGAAGGGGGGCATCAGAACTGCACTGCGTAGCTCTGGGCTGTGTGCTGAGTGGTGATGGGCTCATGTATTTCAACAGGCACAGCCGCGCTGGAAGAAGATGCTCAGATCCTGAAGGTTATCGAAGCTTACTGCACAAGCGCAAAGACGCGGCAGACCCTGAACTCAAGTGAGTGTCTCAGTTCACCCTGTGTGGGCACAGATTACAAGCAGTTGCTGCACCCACTAGCTGCTCTTGAGAGGGGGGTTTCAGGAGCTTAGCAAGTAGTGTAACAGTGTGCCACAGTACTATGTTGTAGGCAGCATCCAGTGGGGCCAGCATCCTTCAGGAGACTTTAACTGTACATGCAGAAGGCAGTGGAGGGTTCTTTATTTTTGCTTTTTTTGGTGTTACTGGGGCTTTTTTTTTTCTTTTAAAAATTATCTAAAATTCAAATCTAGAGCCATCTTTCTATCTTTAAATTTTATTTTGTTTTTAATATTTGTTAATAAACAATGGTAGTTTCTTTGGCGGATGCCATGTAGTTTCTCTTAATTCCTCACAGGTGAGAACTGGCCAGTTGGCATAGAAACTGGTTTCTGTGCATCTTCTACCTTGTTCTCCTCTCCACCCCAGTTTTTAGAAAGATACCTCCACATTTTAACAACCCCTTCAGGGTGGCGGCTCAGATCCCATCTTGCTAATCTTGGACAGGAAAGGCAGGGGGACTTTTCAGCCACTTGAGCTTTGGTTAAGGGGCTGGCAGCTTAGCCCCAGGTATCGTGGACAGGTGGAGAGGGGCCGCCTCATCCACTTGCAGTATCTGTAACTCTCTACTGCCTTCCGTTATGGTGTTAAGGTCTTCCTAAGGTTCAGTGAGGGCTCTTTTTGTCCCCACCATCCCTAAGGAAGAACTGGTTGTAACTGCTCCGAGGAGTAGGAGAGACATGGGAAGGACGCCTGGGTACCCTAGCAAGCTGGGGAGTGTATAATTGTGATGGCTGAAGAGTGATTCATAAATATAATTTTGATGATTAAATGTGATGTATTCTGATAGCTTGTAACCATAGCCAGCAATTTCATAGATTTTGGATGTGTGGTTTTAATTAGTCACCTCACTTCAAGTGCTTAAAGGGAAGTGAGAATTCTCAGCTTACAGTCCCAGGCGACTTTGGCTGCTCTGTGAACTCCCGCATGTGACACAGGCCATAATTCCCTCTGGGCGAAAAGCCGTGCCCTGGGGTGAGCTATAGCTGCCTGAGTAGGGCAGCCTGTAGTTTTTGCAGAGCCTTTGTTCTTTGCCTGGCCCATGCTCTGGACTCCATTCCTTCCACGCAGAAAGCGCAGTCAGCGTGCCAAGTGTTGCAGTCAGTTGATTCTCTGTCCCAGCTGTCTCCTGGAGCCTCAGAGCTTACAGCCATCCATGGCTTCTCTTAGCGCTCTGAGGAACGGGCTCTAGATGCACAGTTTGTGCTGTACAGGTGATATGGTTGGTGAGGGCATTTGAAAATGGGTTCCTAGTGAGCTCATTTCCTGGCAGAATCTTTTGAGAATGCTAATATATTGTTACCTCAAGCTTCGCTCTGTTGAGTACATGTTTGGATGCTAACAGGACTTTACAAACTAAGCACAGTTGGCATTGCTTTCTGTCTCAAAGAAGGAATGGCCTTCACAGACTTGGAACACAGCCTACTTCGGTTGCTGGGGCTTCCCTGTGGTTTCTCCCCACAGGAGCCTCATTAGCCTTGCATGCCCACCTAGCTGCTGGCCAGCTCACGCTCACATTGCTAACCACGCATGCAGTTCCTTCTGCCCCATTCCCTTGTCCCTGCCTCCTGTCAACTCCCTTTCCACGTGGTGGCATTGCCAGTCTGTACTCACCTTTCTGATGGTAAAGGGTCCACATCAGGGGAGGTGACACAGGAACATACTCTGCCAGGGCTGATTTGGGGTGGGGAACCAGGGACCACTCTGTCCCTTCATCTGCACGCAGACCTTGAGCCTGCAGCAGGTTGTAGACTGACACGGTAAGTTTAGACACCTCCTGCCCATGTGCTGTCTTGGCAGAGGAATAACTGCAGAGGTGAAATACAGTAGGAGATAACGTTAAGGCCACGTAATTAGTATCTTTCTACAAATTATGTCCTAAGTAAATTGTCAGTAGAATTGGTTAATTGCCAAGAGTTTATAGAATCATGTTTTGGGCATGAATGAGCGGGTAGATGTTTTAGCATCTTCAGATGCAGCTGTTTGAGCAGGACTGTGACTTTGGGGCTTAGAAAGAATTGGGCTTATTCTGAGGGTTGTGCTAAGTTCATTGGGAAAGCCCAGCAGCAAGTAAGGAGAAGCAGACATGTTACCATTTTTTAACAATATTTTCTCTTTCCCTTCTCTTCCCATCACCTTTTGCTTTTGTTCCATGTTTTGGTTGTGGCTCTCCTGTCCGTCCCTCCTCACCCCTCTGCCTGTCGCACCTGTCACTTCATCCGTCTTAGCATGGCAAGGCACTGACCTGATGCATAATCACGTCTTGGCTGATGACGACCAATCAAGTCTAGACTCCTTGGGTCGTCGCAGTAGCCTTTCTCGTTTGGAGCCCTCAGACCTCTCGGAAGACTCTGAGTATGACAGTATATGGACAGCCCATAGTTACAGAATGGGTTCTGCATCCCGTAAGAGCTGCTGCTCATATATCTCTCACCAGAACTAACGCACTGAGCCTTTCTTAACAATGCTTGTACTGCAGCCTGCTTTTCTTAGACGTTTCTTGCTGTTCCTTGTCTCTCTTATGTGATATTTTAACAACTCTGGAGAGTGTCTTGGTATTTCCCATTGTACCTAGTGGAGGCTTAATTGCCAATCTAAGAATGAATTTAAACTGCTGCCTGTTGGAGGGAGGCGGTGAGTCCAGTGAGTACCTGACAGGCTTTTCCCAATAGGGAGTTTTTTTTTGTTTTGTTTTGTTTTTAAGCTCCATGTAGCAACTGTTTCACTTCCTTTTGGATACAGCCGTATGGACACTTTTCTATTTTATGCAGCCACATAGGTTTGCGTCCAAGTGCCGCCACAACAGAGAAGACTAGCCTTACACACAGGGATCAAATTTTTTTTTTAAATGTATAATGCACTTGACCAAGTAGCTGTGGAGAGATGTGAGAGGATTACCTTGTCTGTGACCGAAGCACCGAGTCAGCTGACAGCTGCTCTGGTGACGGTGCAGAACACCGCATGGACTCAGTGCTGGGCCGATGCACACCAGGGCTGGTGCCACTGGGTGTTGAGAGCAGTCTGGAATCTGTCTCCACCCATTGCTCTGTGCCTTTTCCTGTGTGTGGCATGGCTGTGAGGTGAGAACTCTCACTGTCACAGTTTAGACATTCACCACTGCACCCCCTTTCCTTGAACCACAGTGATGACTATTGGGAGGTACCATCAAGGCGTGCGCCCCAGGCATTCACAGCGGTGTGTGATTGAGTGCTTGGCTTAGCTGCAGTCTGGCTGCCCCACATCCATACAACTGTGAGAGCCATGAGCACCTTGTGGCTTTGAACACTAGTTGCACTGAAGCTATTTCCCGCAAGGTGGCCTGACAGACATCCCTCAGAACCCTGGGCTATGTTGTAAGGGCACTGGCCCGGAGAAGAACTGAATGCGAGGCTGCATCAGTTAGAGCAGACAGCCACAGCTCAGCTGCCCTGCTGGGCAGCCTCGACCTTCATACTGGGGTTACAGTGTAACCTTAGGGTTGTGCCTGATGGGCAGCCTCAGCCTGCACACTGTTGTTACAGTGTAACCTTAGGGTTGTGTTTTATGTGATTGTGGACACCTGCTTTAGAATGGGTGCCACAGTGTCCATAGGGAGTGATGTCCTTTGCATCCTTTAGGGTATGGAGCTCTGGTGGCCATGACCTCTAACCCCTAGTCCTTCTTGCCAAGCTAGTGGATACAGTGTTTTGACCCCTTGCTCCCTCTCCTGGGAGCTGGTCCTGCTGCTGTGAGGAGAGGAGCGTGTGCATAGAGGGAGGGTTGGCCTGGAGGGTTGGCTGCACAGTGCTCACCTGAATTTCTGTCCCCAGTGGCTGTGCAGCGGCTTTGCCCCTGAAGAGTTTGTATTTTTATAATGAAAAAGTCGAGGAGCAAGCCTTTAAAACTTACACCCAGTATTAATTTCCAGTAGGAGTAAGGTTGTATGTATTCAGCCAAATAGCAAATGGGAATTTTGAAAAACAAAACAAAGCACTAAATGTCTGTATTTAGTGACAGATGCGGCTCTATTGTCACACCCACATGGTGGTTGTCTTTGCTGACTCTGCCTCAGTGTGGGCTGCCTGTCCTAAGCTATGTGCTGTAACAGCAAGGCACCTGCCGCTGTCGGCACTGCTAGGCTGGCTCACAGTCTGCCCTGGCTCATTTTGTACCAGTCAGAGCCATTTGGGTGACAGTTTCTGTTGAGGCGACGCTGTGGAACAACAGCTCAACCTTTTTGCGTTTGTTTTGAATGTCTGACATTAGTTTTGTGACCTGGTTAGAAATTTGTTAGTGCCACAGGCACAGGAGATGGTCCTCATGTGGCAGAGGGGACACAGCGTTGGAGGGGCCATCGTTCCTGCATTTGTGGAACTGTAGTCATGCTGATAGCACCTAACATTTCTGCAGCTCTGTAAAGCCCTGTGTGCAGTCAGTGTTAAACGGAGGATGCGGACTGATGGAGAAGGTAGGTCCAAGCCATCCCGGGCCTTCTGTAGGTGGCCCAACAGTGTTCCTGTCTAACTGATACTTGCCAGAAGTCTTCATTAAGCTACACTAACCCTGTGTTTGGTTTAAGATTGCCAAAACACAATAATATGTATATAGCGGTATAAGGTCTTGGGGAAATTATATATTGTGCTCTTTATCTGTGAATGGGAAAAGCCATTTTAGTACAAGACTCCCATTTGAAAACTCACTTGGATGTATATCTGAATGTTGCATTGTATTGTACAGTATGCTTATTGTCTGTGGTTGCATATGGCAATGAAGTGTCTGTTTTATATTTAAAAAGACATCTGTTCTGTACAGTTGAAATAAATTTTGCATTTGCTAGCCCTTGGCTTTTAATATTTGTTACATGGGGGAGGGCATAGCATAGTTTGAAGCTGAGTGTGCCATGGCCAGTTCTCTGAAGCTGGCATCACCCACGGGCATGCATTCTGTTTGCCATGATAGAGGACTGGCACTTTCTTAGGTGAGATGTATTCTAAATAGTACAAGGCAAGGTCTCTCTGTGTAGTCCTGGCTGCCTGGAACTCACAGAGCTCTGCCTACTTCTTCCCTGAAATGGGGGATCGAAGGTGTGTGTCCAGGCCCAGCTGCCTTTTTTCCTGTGTCCTGTTACTGAAAAGCTTGTCCTCAGAAGCAGCATTCCTTTCTCACAAGTGAAAAAAAAAATCAGTTTTTAAATCTGTCATTGGAACCAGGGCCAGCATTTCCCTTCCATTTTGCAAAGTGCATGCCTAATTCAGAAGAGAAAGCCCTTCCTAGTGACAGGCCTTCCGAGTCTCAGAGCCATAGACAGTGTAGCCTGCGAGAGAGACTCGAATGCTCCCGACAGGGTCTCCAAGTGCAGCACTTTTGTTTTGTCCTGAAAGTAGTTTCCGTTGTGTTTAAATGATACAGGAGCATGTCACATGTGTGTCAGGCCACTGGCCACATGAGCTGATGCTCTTTGGTGACAGCCTTAGTTATTGCTTTGGGTACAGGCAAACACATACCTGTGTGTGCCCATAGCTTTTTAACATACACAGGGTGTGAGTTGGACCGTTGACTTAGTTATTGCTGAGTCCTAGCTGTATGTTGTCCAGTGGTCCCTGGCATGAGGGAGGAGCTATGGCAGCCTAAGTAGATCTGTGTTTCTCAACTGAGACCCACAGCCTGGTGGCCTTTGACAATGCAGGGCAGGATTCCGAGACTACTAGTGTTTGGACCCTTGTGTTTCTGTTGCTGTGGACATGTTCTCTGTCTTGAATCACATCTGTGAGTGGGTGTTGCCATAGGACCTAGAGCCTGCAGGCATCCCCAGCATGCCAGTGTCCCCAAAGAATGACCTTGTAAAATTGTCACGCAGGACTTGAGGTTGGTGAGGCACATCTGTAGGTTTGTTCTTGGAGAGTCTACCTGAGAATTGCCAGGTTGCTGATTGCAAACTGTTCTGTCTTCCTCATTGTCTTACTCCACTTGCACATGGAGGTCATAATGGTGGGTGAGGGCAGACTGATAATTTTTGTAGGGGCTGTAGGGCCACCTGGCACTTCTCATGCTGTTACCCATAAACACCACAACTGATGCTGATGCTGAGATTTAAGAAGTCCACTGTTCAGATGAGGAGGTTTGGATGGACTGAATTACAATAAAAGGAGTACTTTTATGTTGCCTTCCTCAAACCTGTAGTGTTCTAGAAGTGCACTGCAAACCTCCAGGAAAGGGCTGCGTGCAGTCTTTTAGGAAAGCAACAGCAGATCCTGACTC
>JADRCD010179803.1:0-14039 GCA_019843815.1 Montemys delectorum
CCTTTTGGAAGCCTCATGAGACTATTCCCAGAACGTTCCTTATCAGACTATACATCACTCTCCCCTGTGTATGAGAGCTGATTTTGCATAGCCGCACATTAATAGTCCATCGATTGACTGGCTGAAGGAAGGAACAGTCCCTACAAAAGTAAATTATCCTGCCAAGTGATGCTTACCCATGCAAGCAAGGCATTTACAACTTTTCATCATATTCGAAAGAAACATTTGTAGAAGGTACATACCCTAGGCACAAATAATTTGGTCACCAGTGACAAAAAATCTACTGAGGTTAGCATAAGCAAAGTAGGAGAGTTACGGAGTAGATACAGATGACCGTGGAATCCAGGGGGACTAAAAAATGTTATTTTAAATGGTCCGGTTCTTTCCCAGAGGCCAGAAACAGCCTGACAGAGTCACTGTCCAATCTGCTATTAGGAACCATGTAGTCATTGATTCTGTTTTGCGTTTGCTTTGTTTGTCTTCCTAGAAGTACTGAGTTGGAACATTATGGATGTTCAGCAAGCAACTCTACCACCAAGCCATAGCACCGCCTTGATTACCAAATCATTACCAATATGACTGGGGCTCCTGATCAATGATCTGCGAGGGAAGCTGTGTTCAGGTGCCAGATCGGGTTCTAATACACTGTAAAATTCAACCTTTGAATGTTGTTTTGAGTCAGTGAGAAATGAAGCCACCCTCTAGCCCCCAGGGAGTAGATTAAGCAGTAGTTGAATGTATTGTTGATGGCCTAGTGGCTAGAAGGAAGATCATTCCTGACATTTAGCAAGCAGAAGCTAGGAGTGCTTAAAGTCCTCCAGTATTATGTTTCCACAGGTGAACAATTTACACAATTCAGTCCCTCCCTCTCGCCCTCAGTCCACCAAACGCCAGAATAATTTTGGAATCCCTGTAGGTCTTCATTTTCTCTGATGAATGGCCTCTGTGGCCTATCTGAGACTGTGGGAGGACTTAGTACAGGGGGGTCTTTTCGAGCACCTTGTGTTGCCGACGAAGCATTGCCACTGTCCCCTTTCTGGGTGCACAGAAAGCTGGGAGGAGGCAGAACTAGCCAGTGAGTTGTGAGCCAGGAGCCTTGGCACTCCCAGGATGAACAATTCCTTCTTCATGAGTGGCCCATGAGGCATTCTGTCCTGTGTCACTGCAATGGACATAGTGAGGGAAGATGGCAGCTCTTTCAGCCTGGATTCCCAGTATTTAGACACTGACAGTTCAGAACAGAAACCCCCTTCAAACTCACGTGCACAGAAGTCTGGAAGGAAAGTAGTCTTTTATTGTGGGGAAGAGTTAGGAATTGTTTGTTACTTTAACAACCCAGCCAACCTGACTGATACAGGGTATCTGAATTGCTGTATACCAGGAACTCTTCTTACATACTTGACAATGTAATTCATTTAAGTGGTATATGTGTATGAGTACACATACACATATGTGCACACACATACACATGCACACACACACACACACACACACACACTTGTGGAAAACAGAGGTCAGGTTCAGGTGTTGTTATTCAAGTACACACACCCCATTTTGGGATAGTGCCTCATTATCCTGGAGCTTAGGATAGTGTCTTAGTTAGGATTTTACTGCTGTGAACAGACACCATGACCAAGGCAACTCTCATAAGGACGACATTTAACTCGGGCTGCTTACAGGTTCAGAGGTTCAGTCCATTATCATCAAGGCAGGAACATAGCAGCATCCAGGCAGGCATGGTGCAGGAGGAGCTGAGAGTTAGTTCTACATCATCGTCTAAAGGCTGCTAGCAGAATAATGACTTCCAGGCAGCTAGGATGAGGGTCTTAAAGCCCACACCCACGGTGACACATCTACTCCAACGAGACCACTTCCTGGGTCAAGCATCTACAAACCACCATCACAGATAGGTTGACTCTCCTGTAAGCCTCAGGGATCTGCCTCTCTCTACTTCCCCAGAACTGTGTTTTCAAGCACATACTATAACATCCAGACTTTTTTTTTTTTAAATACAAGTTGGGTTCTGGAACTTGAGCTTAGGTCTTTATGCTTGCAAGCCAACCTCTGTACAGAGGAGACATCTTCCCAGCCCAACAATACAACCAATTGTTCCAACCACCTTGTGAAATAGATGCACCACTTTGGCCAATACATAGATGAGAAAAGCTGGGACCCATGGGGCTAGTAGCCTAGTCTACGGACAGTGAGTACCGGTGCTGGGGTTCAAAGCCAGCCATGCTGACCCAGAGTGCTACTCTACCCTTGTGTCAAGTCTCCATTTTCAGCATTTTCAAAAGAGTGACTCTGCTCCTGTTGGCTATCACTTGGTGCTGTTGTCTGTACCTGCCACTGGCTGCACCCCTCCTTTCTCCATTTCTAATATACCGTTTCTAATCCATTATGGATGAGGCAACCAGATAATTAGGCATGTTACGCATGTTATAATTTGTGGCTAATTGAGCTTGGCCACCTTGATAGTTGCTCTGTCCCCCTACCGGGCTTGCTTGCTCACTCTTATAATCCTGTGGTTGGTGGCTGCTGTATCTGTCTCCCCCTCTGGACTGGCATGTGCTTTTGTGGGGCACTAATGAGCTTAATTCACCTTTGTGTCTGTCTGTCCCCTTCCCCCTGCCCCTAGCACAAAGCTTCACATATGTTAGGTGACTAACAAATATCTGCTAAGACTATTAAGTAATTAGGTCCTGAGTAATAGCCCAAGAGCTCCTGTAAGTTAATTAGATGGGCTTTGCAACTAGCCTTTGGGACATCTGTTTTAGCTGTCTGCAGGCCTTTGGGACTTTCTCAGTTGTGTCTAGGATGCTTAAGACTATGGGACAAGGCGATCAATGAGTTCCCTCCATTAGTCAGCTGGTATATGTTTGTTAAGATTTGGCACTATTAAAAACACCAGCTGATTATGCTTCCTGAGTATTCGCCGTGTGCAAGATACTATATGAAGCACTTGGTGGCTATTGATTTGTATTAGCCACACAGCCATCCAATCAGATTGGGTGCTCATAAATGATCACCCTGTTTGAACACTAGGGAAACTGAGGCACAGAATAGGTCTTTCCCTTGTGACTAGCAAGCAGTGAAGTAAGTAGGCTGCCTAAGTACTGGGATGAAGGAAACAGGGAAGGCGTGTCCACCCTCAGGAGGCCACTGCGTTAGTGGGCACGCCAATATATAGATGACTTCTGAGAAAGAGACAAGCACTGGGCCGCCACCAGGAGGGTGTTGTGAGGCAACACCACGCCAGCTGTGGTGGCTGGACTCAGTCACTAATTTGCTGGGACTCTGTGAACGTAGATTGCTGGGACTCTGTGAACGTAGATGTGGCTCTCTGAGCTTGTCTGTGAGAGCATTTCCAGAGGGGGTTGAATGAAGGAGAAACTGCCCTGATTCCAAAAGGAAACTGGGAGCTGAGAACAGCATTCATCTTTCTCTGCTTCCTACTGCAGATGTATGTGATCAACTCCCCCACCTTCCCACCTAAGAAACTGCACCCTAGACTATGAGTCAAAATAACACCTTCCTTGCTTACGTTACATTTGTTATGTGCTTTGCTACAGCAACGGAAAACATAGTTAATACACTAGGAACCTGGGAGTGAGGCCCACCCAGGACAGCCCCTGGAAGTGCTTGCATGACTCCAGCTACTGATGTGTCTAAGTTACTGTTCATTTGCTGTGAAGAGACACCTTGACCAAGGCAACTCTTTAAAAAAGTAGGAAATCATTTCATTGGGGGCTTGCTTACAATTTCAGAGACTTAGTCCATTATCATCATGACAGAGGACATGGTGGTAGGCAGGCACAGTGCTGGAGAAGGAGCTCAGAGGTACATCCCGATGGGGGCAGGGAGGTGGGGGACCCGCCAGCCCAGTCCTGCTGTGGGATTTTGAAACCTTACACCCCATTCCCAGAGACCCACTTCCTTCAAAAAGGCCACACCTGCTCCAATAAGGCCACATCTCCTAATCTTTCTCAAATAGGGCCACTCCCTGGTTACTAAGCCTTCAAACAGTGTAAGTCCATGGGGCCATTGTTATTCAAACCACCACATTATGAATGCAAATTACTATGAAGCTTAGTGCCTAAAACAGGGAAACTATCCTATTCTATCTTTGTAGCTCCTGGGGGTCAGAAGGAGGGCCAACCTGTGCCCATTTCTACCCAGGTGGTAACCAAGAAGTTGTCCTCTGCAACTGCCTTCATCAGAGGCATGGCTGCCGTAGAGGGTCTGTTTCTAGGATGGTTCAATATCCTGGACAGGGTTGAAATAGAAAGGAGGTCACTCAGATGCCTATGACAGATGGAAAGAGCCTGATTATACGGTCATGGTCATGCCAGGGCCAATATCTAAGGAGAGCAGGCGGCCAGGGAAGGAAGGGTACAAGCAGGCTGAAATGCCAGGAGCACAGGCTGCAATTTCACAAGACAGCTTGAAACTAGTTGGCCCTGGGTAACATGGGCCACCATGCTGGATCTCTTATTACAAACCTAACCACACAAACTCTATGGCCACTATTCCTTTCCACTGCTGTAGTGAAGCACCGTGACCAAGGGATCTTGTAGAAGAAAGGGTGTATAGGGCTGACAGTTTCAGAGGGTGAACCCATGTCCACTAAGGCAGGGAGCCGTAAACGCTTGCACAACCTGCTCGGGGCTAACACCACTTGGAGATTAGGGTGTTGTACCTCCAGCAGGGCACAGAGGAACACTCCGATCAGGTGTACTTGTTGCTGCAGTTGCTTCTCACTCTTCCAACAAAGAGAATAAGGACTAAGAACCGCCATATATTATCGTCATGTGCAATGTTGTCCCACCACTATGACATTCCTTCAGTTACCCATGACCACCCTGGCTGTGTGTCAGTGGCTTCGACACAAGTCTAGGAGGAAGGGTCTTGTTTATGTGGGATCTGGAGTGAGTGTTTCAAAAGTAACTCCATGAAGAGTCCAGACACGGCAGGAGAGTGCTTGGACTATCCCAGGGGGCAGCTTTGTGTCATTTTGTGACACAAAGATGGTCCTGCCCAGAAGAGAGCTCGGTGGATACACAACACTCTCCACCTGCCATCTGAGTTCTCTCTTGTTTAACAAGATTGGGAGGGTTCAAAGAGCTCTAATCGGTTCATGCACAGGTGCTCAGGGCAGCATCGTTAACAATAGCTAAAAGCTACAAGCCATGCAAGCATCCCATCGGGTGGGTGAACAGATAAAACAGGAGCAATACACACAATGGAATGTTATTCAGGCTATAAAAGAAAGGATTGTGACTCGTGGTACTCGCATGGACTTTGAAAGCATTGTGCCAAGAGACAGAAACTCGTCACAAGAAGACAAGTGGGACATGATTCTACTAATATGAGTTACTTAGAGTGGGATTGGTTCAGAGAGATGGGGACCAGGAAGGTGGTTGTCAGGGGCTAGAGGATGGGGAAATAGGATCCTTTAATGGATATGAAATCTCCAACTTGCAAGCCGAGAAAGCTCTGGAGAGTGGATGCACAGCTCAATGAATGAGCCCTGTGCTACTGTGCTACAGATGAAACACAGGTAAGGTAGAGGCTAGTGAAAAAGCTCAACAGGTAAAGGCATCTACTGCCAAGACAAGCAACTGAGTTCAACATCCAGACCCCATATGGTAGAAGGAGAGAACTAATTCCTCTGACCTCCACACATGCACCATGGCACTCTTGTGCCTATAAATACATGTATGCACATGCATACTTGTGTGCACTCACATACACACACAGAGAGAGAGAGAGAGCGAAAGAGAGAGAGGCAGAGAGAGACAGAGAGATAGAAAAAAATTCCACTTTGAAAGCTCTTTTCCAAATCTTGATTTTTCTCCCTCATCCCCAGCTCCTTCCTCTCTTCAGATCTTTCCGCTTAGCAGCAACGGGGCATGTGTGTGCATGTATGTATCCATGTGTACTCCTTAAGGCCTGAGAGCAGCAGGCAGGGCTGCTATGACACTCTGAATAGCCACGGACTACCAGATAAAACGCCCTTGATCTGACAGGTGTGCTTCCAACCGTCAGACCGAATCACTCGACAATCCAGCAGCCTCCAGCTGATGGATTTGCAGAAGTACTCAAAGATAATTGGCATTTTAATGGGAAAGTGCCATGTTCCCACGTGTCAGAATAGCAATAAGATACCCCAAGGGCCATTAACACAGCTCATGGGTAATGAAAGTTGCTCACCCATCAGCCCTGGGATCAGAACCCATCCCACACTTGAAGCAGAGCTTCTGAGGGTGCCCGATCCTTGCCAGCCACTAAATTGCAGATCTCATGATCAAATGACACTTTCCATCCACACACACGTGCCAGAGGCACTGAAGAGAGTCACACTTCTGCCTGTCACTGACTTTTTTTTTCCAACTGGGTGAGGCTCAGGTGATTGAGAGCCACAAGAACAGAAGGAACAATTGCTGATAAACTCCCAGAACCCACAATTCAGCAGGCATTTAATCCTGGGCATCTACCCTGTATGGAGTAGTTGTGGACATCTGGCATGGTGTGCCTGGGACCCCTTGGCCACATGTCAGCCACCCTTCACCCCTTACTAAGCATCTGGTGTCTATGTAATTGTGTGGCTGATCCTTTCTGATGCTTAATGAGTTTGTTATGCATCCAAGTGTGACCTCACTCTGTCTTGGCAACTGATTCTCACCCTCATCACAGGGATAGGAAGCAGAGGTTAAGAGGGAGAGTGGTTTACAGAGGCCACTCAACAATGAGAAGTCAAGTGTGTGCCGACTTACACCACAGCTCAAGGCTGTCCCCACTGCCCTATGATCATGGTAGTCACTGGGGTCAACTTGCCTGGGTTTAGGGAAGCTTAGAGAAAGCTTTATTTATTTCCAGTGCTGCTGTAGGCACTGAAGCATCCCTTGGGTGGTGGGACATTTGATATGTGGGTACTGGGCATGAGAGAGGAGGAGACAGGCTTGTGAGTCTCTAGAGTGAATAGGAAGATCTACCCTTATCTGCACAAGCATATTCAATGGCTAGTGTCACAGATAGAACATAATGAACATGGGAGAGGTGTAGACTCTTGTTATCTCCTGCCTGAGCCCAGGATGCCCTTCTCCTGCCCTTGGACATCAGGCCTCTGACCTTCAAACCCAGCTTCACATCAACAGATATAGACTTAGCCCCACTGGGGCACTCACCCATACTGAGGCCTTCAGATCTGGGCTAAGCATCCATGCTACCAGCCTCTGGTCTCAGCTTGCAGAAGTCTGTGGTAGGCTTTCCTTCTCAACCTGTGTAATCAAGGAAGCCAGTCCCTCTACTAAATCCCTCTCATGTGTTTGTGATCTTCTCAGTCATCTGTCTGCCTGCCTGTCTGCCTCCTGCCTGCCTGCCTATCTATCTATCTATCTATCTATCTATCTATCTATCTATCTATCTAATTCCTGCTCAAAAATGCCTACTTTCTTATGCACTTCCTAAACACTAGGGATGTCTTAAATTTCTGTACCTTTCATGGAAGTATAATGTCCATTAAGAGGTGAAATTCAGGGGCTGGTGAGATGGCTCAGCAGGTAAGAGCACTGACTGCTCTTCCGAAGGTCCTGAGTTCGGATCCCAGCAACCACACGGTGGCTCACAACCACCTGTGATGAGATCTGACGCCCTCTTCTGGTGCGTCTGAAGTCAGCTACAGTGAATGACGCTGGAGCGGGGCTGGCAGAGGTCCTGAGTTCAATTTCCAGCAGCCACACACATGATGGCTCATGGCCATCTGTACAGCTACAGTGTACTCATACATATAAAAATAAATAAAATAAATCTTAAAAAAAAAAGAGGTGAAATTCATCCCCCAAATAGATTTTTTTTTTTTAATTCTGTGCATGTGTATGTGTATGTGTGTGTGTTTGTGTGTGCTATGCTGAGGGTCAAACTCGATGCTTTTCAGTTAATAAGATTTTCAAAAGGTTCAGGAATTCTTGATTCTTGTTTCTACCAAAGGATCTGTCTGCCACCATTTTAGTCAGGATGTGAAGCTGAGGTAAAGCCAGACAACTGATAAGAGATTTGAGGTGGAGGTGTGTGGAAGTGCCCTATAGGACTCTTGGTCAGTGACAAGTTAGAAGAGCTGGCTGGAAACACATAGCTCCTTTGGGCAGAGCCCTGAGTAGACTAGGTAATGAAGGGACCATGTAGAACTGTAGGCGTGTTATGGGGAGACTAGCAAGGGATGGGGAAATCTCTGTCAGGAAAAGCCAGATGCGTTAGCTTCTGTAGATTCAAAGGAAAAGGTGAGTAGAGGTTTGACCCTGAAGAGCTTTCCTGGTGAATGCTCATGAAGCTAAGGGATACAGTATTAGGCTCAACTCTTATCATCTCTTTTCTTCATGGTGTCTCTACCACCCAGGCTAACCCACACCCAAAGGTCAATGGAGCCTTGTTCCCAGGTATGCAGTGCATGGGGACAGCCTCCCTGGGCAAAGAGTGTGGTCAAGTGTGAAGAACAGTTTGGAATAGGAAACAGAAAATTGTTTAGCACATCTGGCTAACAAATTGGAGGTGTATGCAATGCCATCTTGAGACTAACTGGTGTCCTGAGAGCCCACTCTTGGGGAAAATGCTTGTTCCCATTTGTGTTGTGTTAAGTAGGAGAGCCTTGCCTTTCATATGCCCTGCATTTGCTGGTTTAGAGAGAAGAATTAGCTGGAAAGAAATTGTATGGTGACAGAACGCAATAGCTCAAACCTGTCACCAGCAATCGTCCTTGTGTTTGCCTCCCCAAAGCACAGGTTGAAATCTGCTTACAATACCATTGTAAGAAACCTCTGCCTGTTAGGAGAAAGCGCCATGATTTTCCAGCATTGCCAGAAGCTAGGTACACATGGCACATTCTGGGAAGCGGTATTAGTAAGCCTGTACCTGGACCTAAACATGTCTAAATCTGGCTTTGTTAGCTATAATTGATATTTTGATCCCACCAGTTGTATATTCTTGTTACTGTACAGTTTCTTAAAAGGGAAAACAAGAGTTGTACATATTTAACCTCAAAATTAGTTGCCAAATATAAGGCAAAGAGCTATTTGGTCCTATGTAGGCAGGGACTGGGGCTCATTAAGTCATTTGGCTGCTCCAGCCTCGTTCCCACCCACCTTAGCCTGTAGAAGCCTAAGGTGGAATACCAGAGCACACCGAGCTCTCTGGAGTCATCTAGGGGATAGTGTTGTTCCTTTGCTCCTCCCAGAATGGGAGGGTGGTACTTCATCCCCACAGCCACACAGGGAGAACTTCAAAAGCTCACACAAGGGGAGAACTCAGAAAGAGATAGGAAGCAGCGGTGTCACCTTCTTGCCAATGAGTATCTCAATTTGAGACACCTCACCATTGACCATCCTTTCTTTAGGGAAGAGCTCCAGAGCCAAGGTCATGAGGCCTGGGGTCGGGGTTGTCTGGCTCTTGAGCTTCCCTCCCTGCAAACAGCATTGTAAAGGACCGGCTGTATGTATGTATGTATGTATGTATGTATGTATATATATACATATATGTGTGTGTGTGTGTATATATATACATGTCATGTTGGCACTTGTGAGACACGGGTGGGGCTCTGCTGGGAGTTTATCCTCTCTGTGTGGCTTTGGTGGAGGAGCTCTGGTGGCATGTAGCTGAGCCTGCTGCTTTGGCAGGAAGGTGCAGGGTAGGCTCAACTGGTAGTATCGATCACTTTATCTGCAGTCACCTTCCCAGGTTGTCTATCCCAAGAGACTTTTTTTTTTTTTTATATATGACAGCTCAGGGACTCTTACGAGCCCAATGGTCCTGCAAGGGCTTTCAGGATTTCACTACAGAAGTCCCAGAATGTCCCTTCTGACACTCATTCTGTCAGCTAAGCTTTAAGGAGAAGGGAAGGCACTCCCCCTTCAGGGAAAATGCAGTGGACTCTTCATCCATCTTTATCCATCCCTGTGGCATTGGGTAAATATCTGGGCAGAATGTATGTTAAAGGTCAGGGGAGGCCCTCTCTCAGGAACTCCAGCATAACTTAGTTATCTGCCCCAGGAGAGGGCAGGTTGGCTGGAAGCCCAGCTGAAGGCATCGCCAGAGAACTCAGAAGAACCTCAGAAACGGCATCAACTGAGATGCAGCCGTCTCTTCTTACTCGGCCTGCCTCTCAACCCAAAAGCACTAAGGAGAAAGTCCGGGAGATAGATAGAAAGAGGCTGGAGGACCACAACCCTTCCCAGGCGTGTTTCTAGGGCTATGAGATGAACATTCAATTGGGATGTGGGATTGAAAGTTTAAATTTGCCTAGATTGAGCTTCTGAAACTTGAAAGTGATAGGGTTTTCTGGACTCTCAATAAGGGGATCAGACAAGTCTAGGGAGACGGCTCAGTGGGTAAAGTGCTTTCTATGACTGAGTTTAAACCCCAGAAGATATGGGGATGCACATCTGTAACAACTCAGGAAGCAGAGACAGGAAGATCCCTGGGGCTTGCTGGCCAGCTACTCTAGCTGGAATAGAAAGCTCTATGTTTAGTGAGAGACCCTGTCTCAAAAAATATGGCAGAGAAGAAGTTAAGAAACAACACTTGACATCCACTGACCAACCTCCATACACATATGCACACATATACTAACACACAATGCACATGTGTACATTCCTTTCAATACACTATGCCTACATGTATATACTCCCCAAAATAGACACTCTCTGTCTCTGTCTGTCTGTCTATCTGTCTGTCTGTCTGTCTCTCTCTATCACTATCACAGACACACACACACACACACACACACACACACACACAGAGAGAGAGAGAGAGAGAGAGAGAGAGAGAGAGAGAGAGAGGAGGTTGAATACTGAGCAGCTGCATTAAAGAAGGTGCAACAGGGTGGCTGGAGAGATGGCTCAGCAGTTAAGAGCACCGGCCACTCTTCCAAAAGTCCCAAGTTCAATTCCCAGCAACCACACGGTGGCTCACAACCATCTGTAATAGGATTTGGTGCCCTCTTCTGGTGTGTCTGAAGACTGCTACAGTATACCCACAGAAATAAAATAAATACATCTTTAAAAAAAAAAAAAAAAGGTACAGCAGTTTGTGTCTTTCTTGACTTCAGAGTATGTGGCCAGGAAACAGTGGCCCAACACATGCATTGATGGAATTTGTACGTTTTGAAGACTGAAGATGCTAATGTCTAATATGTACATTGTTCATGCTTCTCCGGAATGACCCACTCTGCCCCTCTTCTCTCCCCAACCCTTTTCCCTTGCTCTGTAGTGCAGACAGGAGCACAGGTGTTGGAGAAGGGTAACTTTCCCCTCCCGTCTGAACTTCACTAGCTGAGAGCCTAAGAATTAAACTAACGGAAGGCAGACTAGGTGGGTGGATTGACACATGGGTTTTATTATCCATGTGCACGAGCATTCATAGACAGGCAGTGCCACTCTAAAGAGCATTTGGGGGTAGTTTTTATTCCCTTTTAACAAGGAGTAAATGTCTGGGGCTGAGGGATGATAAATTGAGAGAAAGAGGTATAAAACAGAGAGAGTGGGATGAAGGGTGGATTAGATCTGTTTGTGGGACTCATTTTTGGCTTGAGCCCTTGTCTTTTCACTCTTCTCTTTTTGTATGTGTGCATTTGAGATCTGTCACAGAAAGGAATGTGGCCTTCAGGCTGCACCTGGTGTAACCTCCCTATGTTTTAGGCATTGCTGAGGGTCGTGTCCGAGTCACAGTAGGACCTGCTCTCCCTGTTTGAGGCTCCAAAGGCATGGTCCTTTCTTTAAGGCAAAGGGTATTGGATGTTAGAAGTGTCAGTCAAGAATCAATTGGGATCCTGAGCAAAGAAATGATATTTTCAGTGTGGGTGCCTGGGTACCTGTGCCAGGCAGAGGACAAATGTAGAAACACCACGGTGGACATGCAGAAGCCCAGAGCTGGTACTGAGAGCTATGCCTGGCCCCATGCTTGAAGGAACACTTAGAAGACAGGGACACTTCTGGGGGTGTCTGTCTTGTATGGGTACTGCCAACTTAGGGCCGCTCCAGAACAGGGAGAAGATGAGTTGACAGACCCCAGATCATGGAGGATGAAGCTTCCTGGGCACCGAGAAAGAAGAGGAACAGGAAGAAGGGGGTTTGAGGAAATGGTGGGAAGCACCAACAATATTGGGGGAAGTGACAGTAGAGCGAGACTGTCAGTTGCCACCAAATCAGCAATCAGTGAGTTCAGATGTTGGGCTGAGCATCTCCAGTGTTTTGGCACCTGTTTCTCACAGGTGTATCTGTGAGCTCTACTAATATTGCCCCGCCCACAGGTGATACTATCCCCACCAAGCAACAACTGCAACAGTGACCTGTCCAGTAGTACTGTGTAGCTAGAAAGATACCCAAGAGCAAGACTATTTGCAAAGTCTTCCACTATGTGTGTTCCAGAGATCAAACTCAGCAGCAGGGACCTTTAGTCATTGAGCCATTTCATTAATTCACCAAATCACAGCCTGTAAATGAATAGTGAGAAATACCAAAATGGGTCTGCTAGTAAAATGTATACAGAACCAGAAGTCACCGTAAAAATTGCCATTTGACACAAGGTTCAAGCTGGGTGATAAAATGTAGAAACAATGAAGTCTCTGGCCCTCTCTCCATTTGCCTACAAACATGCTATAGGTGCAAACTATCTTCCCTCCCCCTGCCAGCAAGGGCTAGGGTTCAGCACTGAAGGTGACCTTAGATGTCTCTCACTGAGGAAGGCTCCAGAGGCAGCCACCAGCCAACATGCTCACTGGCCCTTAAGTCTATGTGTGCATATGCACGTGCATGTTTGTGTACATGCAGGTGCCGCTGTATGTGTGTGTCCCTCCCATGTGGAGGTCAGAAGACAACCTCAACCTGTCTTCTTTTTTTTGGGGGGGGGGGGGGTTTCTGAGGATCGAACTGAGGTCCTCAGGCTTCCACAAGAAGCATTTTACCAACTGAGCCCTCTCCTTAGTCTTCCATTATTAATCTCCTTAAAAATCATGTTCCTCTGGAGACTGGGGGCCCTTGACTCTTCTCACGTCACTCTCTAAAACTTCCCTCCCTCCCTTTTATGAGAGTGCCTTACAATGCTGAATCAACCTTTGGGCTCTACTTATTTCCAGGCTGCCTCCTCAGGTCCATGAGGGCTAAGCCAGGCTACGAATGCAGGTCAGGCTGCTGTTGGTAAGCTTCTGCAGGTTTCCGCCCTTTGCCACAAGTGTCCGGGTCAGTAAGAACTTGGACACGGCAGGGAGGAAGTTTTTCTTCCTCTATGGAGGCAGCACCGCCCTCTTCTACAGGGGCCTTCTTCGCTGACACGCTCATCTGTAGTGTTGCCGCTCCCCCCTTGACACAGTTTTGAGATAGTTCAGAAAACAGTGGCAAGGACAGTCATCCATGGACTGAGACCTCTCCCCGACAGTGTGCCTAACATTCCACTGAAAGGCATCCCCCTGTATCAAAGGTTTCTGGTCAATCTCAGCAGTTAAGCTGACAGTCATCTAGGGGCTTGTCACCCTTCCTCAGTGGGAAGTTGATGGCATCTGGTAGCTAAAGAGAAGAGCCAGAAGTAGAGGCTCTCCCTGCCCTCTGGGGACGCACCCCACTATGACTTTTTCTCTCCAACTTCCCCCTCCCGTAGACGTTCACTTCTAGGGACAACCTTTGGCAGGTATGTGAGCATGCTACATGCACAAACACACATACATGCACACACACACAGATACACACACACAGAGATATACACATGCACATGGTCACACAGATATACAGACACACATACATGCTCACCCAGATACACAAAGATACACACACAAACACACACATGCTCACACAGATATAGAGACACACCCTTTGCCACAAGTGTCCGGGTCAGTAAGAACTTGGACAAGGCAGTGAGGAAATTTTTCTTCCTCTATGAAGGCAGCACCGCCCTCTTCTACAGGGGCCTTCTTCGTTCCTTTGCACACACACACACACACACACACACACACACACACACAGACACACACACACACACACACACACACACACACATCC
>JADRCD010179810.1:0-10357 GCA_019843815.1 Montemys delectorum
GGAGATTCATCCCATATACAGTTGCCAAACCCAGATGTTATTACAGATGCTGTGAAGTGCTTGCTGACAGGAGCCTGATATGGCTGTCTCCTTAGAGGCTCTGCCAGAGCCTGACATATACAGAGGCCAATGCCTGCAGCCAACCATTGTACTGAATGCAGTACAACTCCTCCAGATGGAGGAGTTGGAGAAGGGACTGAAGGAACTCAGGGGGTTTGCAGGCTCATGGGGGTAGCAACAGTGTCAACTGGCCAGACCCCCAGAGCTCCCGGCAACTGTATCACCAACCAATGAGTACACATGGAGGGACCCATGGTTCTGGCTGCATATGTGGCAGAGGATAGTCTTGTTGGACATAAGTGGGAGGAGTGGTCCTTGGGCCTTAGGGGCTTTGAAGCACCAGCGTAGGGCAATGCCAAGGCAGGAAGGCAGGAGTGGGTGGGTGGATAAGGTAGTACCCTCATAGAGGCAGGGGGAGGGGGAATGGGATAGCAGGTTCTGGAGGGGTGACCTGGAAAGGGGATAACATTTGCAATGTAAATAAAGAAAATATCCAATAAAAGAAAAAAGAAGAAGGAAACCTCAAATAAATGTGCACTTGACAGTTGAACTTCATACATAATCAACACAATGATGAGTGAAAACAGGAGTGTTCTTTTCAGGATACATTTCAAAGCTGATCCCATTTGGACTTGAGCCTTCTATCTGCTTACTTTAATTTTGTGAGCTGCAACAAAAATGTGCTGGAGAGTGAGCAGTGATCTCTGAACTTGGACAATGTTAAATAGTGTGTGACTGCTGTGGCTAGAGAGAGAGAATATTTTAGCTGAAATTTTATGAAATTTTCAGTAATGACTCAAGACAATTATTCCAGTTTACTATGTTTTCCATATCTCTTTAAGTTTGAAATCGTAGTTTGAAAATTAATTTTAAAAAGATTTGATTAACTATCAACCTAGAGCCAAGAAGAGAGATCAACAGAAGAACTGATAAAGAAAATGTCATTCTTGTACTCAGGGAAAATTTTCAGACACAAAGAAGAATGAAGCTAAGGTGTCAGTGAGAGAATAGATATAACTATGTTAATGAATCAAGCCAGTGCGAGAAAGACAAATGTATGTTTTCTGTGACTCTTAGCATCTAGTTTTTTTATAGTGATATATAAATCCTCTATGCACATATGAAGTTAAAGTGGAATTGAAATTGCCTGGAAAAAAAGAAGACAAATGGGAGAGGGGAGGGGTGAGAAGCAGGAGGGATGGGGATGGCTGGCCTGCTCAGTGTACAATGAAAAAAGTGATTCAGCTTTCATGGTTAGCACATGGTTCCATGTTTCTTACCAGTCTTGTAGCCTCTTGGGCGAGCTCTTTGGCTTCTTTGGCCACTGTCTCAGCTTCATCAATATAGTCTTTAATATTACTGTAAGCTCTGAAGGCTGCCGTGGCATTGAAAGAGATGTTCTTAGCCTCATCCAGGATTCTGCCAGATTAGACCGAGAAAAGAACATTAGAGGAATTGATACTCAAATAAAGAACAGTCAAATCATAATAAACCCAGCTTTAAAGGGATCATGGCCAATATAAGCAGAATAATTCTGAGCCCTACCGAGGTGTCTACTGATCGTATTGTACTGCACTGTTCCATTGAGACTAATATTCCACAAGGCATGTGTGAAGTATAGCCAGCATGTCTTTAAAACTTTTCTTTTTACATTTATCTAGTTTCTCTCTCATTTTCCATCATCCTCCTTCCCTCTTCGTGCATGTGTGCTTGTATGTGCATGTGTGTGCGTGTGTGCGTGTGTGTGTGTGTATGTGTGTGTGTGTGTGTGTGTGTGTACAGACACAGACATGCACATTTGCACAGCTTGATGGAGTCGGTTCTCTCCTACCTTGTGGGTCTTATGGATTGAATTCACATTATTAGAGATTGAATTCAGGCTCAGTGGCAAGCATCTTCACCCACTGAGACACCTTGGCAGCCCCCACCAATATATCTTAAATATCTCAATAGCTTACAAAAGCCTGTTGCGATCATGTGACCAGGCAAGTGTGTGCAGGGCAACAGTACTTCCTGTTACTTGTGAAACACAGTGCAGTTTCCAGAGCACTTGTATCTCATCAATAAGATGAAGTTTACAATGTCTTCAGAGTACACAGACTCCCCAGAAAGCATAAAGAGATCGCAGAAAAATCAAATCATGACTAACACATTCCTAGTGGAATATTTGGAACCTGGGTCTGCTGATTACTGGCCACTGGTTCATCTACTACTCTTTGCTCTAGATTGGGAAAACTTTGTGGAAAAAAAAAAACCCTAATTGTGCATGGGTTGCCAAGTTTTCAAACAGTAATTCTTTCTTTCTACATCAATGATCACCAAAGATGAGAACACAAACGTGCATGTAGTGCATATTAAATAGATTTATTTTGGAAAATTATTCCTAGCATGAATAGCTTTGTGGGGTTTTTTGTTTTTGTTTTGTGTGTTTGTTTTGTTGTTGTTGCTTTTTTTTTTTTTGTTCCAATCACAAAAGCACAAAGCAGTAGTTCTCAGTCTGTGGGTCATGACCCTTTTGGGGAGGGGTGTCAAATAATTCTTTCTCAAAGGTCACATAGAAGAAGATAAATTCTGCCTCCCAAATATGTATACTATGGTTTATAAGAGTAGCAAAATTACAGTCATGAAGTAACGATGAAATAATGTGATGGTCGGGTCACCACAATATGTGAACCTGTATTAAAGGATCGCAGCGTCGGAAAGATTGAGAACCCGCTAAAGCCAGGAAAGAAAATCATACCTGGAACATTGTTTAACGATCAGGCCCTGATTGCCAGCTTCCTTTCTCTGACCCTTAGGATAATCACAACTATAGTGAACTATTATTTATTTCATTTCGTTTTCTTTTTGATGGGTTTTCTTATAGCCCAGACTGGCTGGGAACACACTGTAGTCGAGGCTGGCCTTGAACTTGTGTCTCCCTGTGACCACTTTCAAAGTGCTGAGGTCACAGGTGTGTACTATCAGCTCTAAACAGTCACTTTAGAGAAGTGCGCACAGTTTCTTAGCAGAGCGATGAGACTGAAAGGCTGTTCATAAGGCGGTACGTTCAGAGGCACTTTTAAACAACGAAATGATTAGGTTCCGTTAGAAATATAAAATTGAAATTTGCAGCAGAATGAGTTTGTGTATCATTTAAAATGCTAATAAGACAACCCCTGTGCTTTCTAGTAGAGAAAAGAACACTGTTCTATGGGTAGCCTGAGGCTGTGTTCATTTCCTAACTAGGCATAGTTGAATTCACTTTTAGCTGGCACTTGTGATGCTTTTTCAGAAGTTCTTTGCCTACATTCTCCTAATTAGGATCTTCCATAGAAAAGCCATGAGGCTCCTTTGTTCATAATTACAGAAATCAAGACTTGAAAGTGATTTTCCACCCTTTCTGCTTGTCTAAACTTTTGGATGCCTGTCAAGCTAGGCAGACACTTCCAACAACAAATGCCATACCCATCAAGCACAGCAGACGAGTCGTTCAGCTGGGCAGCGTGGCTCTCAGCCTCGAACACCTTCTCAGCCAGCCTTCTGTCCTTTATTTCCTGAGCAAGGTCGTCTATTTTGTCGCTCAGCTCCTCGGACAGCGGCGGCAACTTAGTTTTAATGTCCTGGACATACTGATACGGAGAGAGAAGAGACAGCATCAGGAGCCGCCCAGGCCTCCTTGAACTTGTTAATTTTCCTAGGAAATACAATCACATATGGCTCGATTTTTGCCTTTAGAAAACTTTTAATCTACCAGCAAAGAAAATAGAGAAGAAAAGCTGTTATTTAATAGAAAAACGGAATTGCATGAAGCCAATTGACACTGAAATATCTATTATTTTCTGTAAGGTTGCTTCCTAGCAGTGCATGAACAAGTGATGATCTTTTAGATCATTTGTGTCCCTATTCCTGCACATCACCATGCATGAGACAAAGGTTTATCAAAGGTTTATTTTCAGATGTTTATTTCTCTTTTAAGTACTGTTATATGAGATAATGACAGATGGTAAGTATTAACCTAGGAACAAGGAGTGACCTGGTCACCATAGTTTAAAAAAAAAAAAAAAAGCAAGTGTCCCAACAGTCAGTTCTAGTCAGAGAGCTGTTGCCAGTAGATGGGTATGTCCACAACATTACACTTCAATAATATATTCTCACACAAAAACAAATCAAGGCTCTTGTTTCTGTTGCTGAGTTTGTTGCCAGCATATGGGGGAAATGTGTCATTATCTTCTTTCTCTTAATTGGGACCTGATTGAATACTTACATCTATGGCTGAGTTGATTTCACCAGCGAGTCGGTTGGCTTCATCAAGTATGTCATTGCCCTCCTTTAAAGTGCTCTCTATTTGTCGTTTGCTCCCTTCGATAGCCTCCTTCTTTGCCTGTGGCATGTGAAGAAAAAGATTACAACAGTGTCTGTGTAAAATCCTTCTCTGCTGTGTATCCGTATTTCCTCTGACTTGTTTGAACAAATGGTTTGCAAACACAGTGCATGATACTGACACTTCAGCTAGAAATCAATCTAACTTACCGGGTCAACTCTCTTAACAATTCTTCAACATAGAGCACACGTAGGTAATTGTTCCCTCCCGTTCGAGTCATCCAGGCAAAGAAAAGCAATGTGATAGTTGCTAGAGAATTAAAAGAACTGCTAAAGCAAAGTGGGATATCCATCTTCAGTACAATGCTTATGTAGGATGTGTGCTATTGGCATCTAGTATGCCAGGTTAAACTGGAAGTATAGATGGGGTTTCAGCATCTACATAGAAATAGTTATGTTGTGAGCACAAACATGTTTTAGGGGAAAATGTAAGATTCAAAGGTAGTATTTTAAGGGAAATTTAGAGAAAACACTTTTCAAGGATGGGAACAGACTAACTTCCCTGGGGAACTTACAGCTTGTCTCAAAGCTATGTGAAACGCATTCCTAGCCTAGGTGAGGAAAATCAATGGGAAAAAAATTACTGCCAATGCCTTCATATGGAGTCTGCCTTTGCCCATTATGTTGTTTTTACTTCAAACTCGTTCATATCCTTCCAATCCTCATTCTCCCTACATGTTTATGAGAATAATTACAGTGTTGGTCTCTGGCCTTTATCTATTCTTCGAATAACTACTAACAATAGTTTGTTTTCATGGGGTTTTCCAAGATGTGCAGAGCAGCCTGTAAATCTTTGCTCTTTGATTCTGCGGGTTCCATGTTCATCACTGAAATGAGCAGGAAACTGAGTCACTGCAGTGCTGTGGTCTGAGCACTGTGTTTCCATCAAATTCACATGTCAAGATTCAGTACTCTGATGTGTTAGTATTAGGAGGTAACTCCTTTGGGAGGTGATGACAGCCTGCAGTAAAAACCTCATAAGTGGGGCAGTGCCCCTATGAAAGAGACAGGAGATCTTATTTACCCTTCTATCGTGTAAGGACACAGAAAAGAGATGAGTTTGTGAGCCAGCAAATAGGCCTTTACCAGTCACCAATCCTCCAGCACCTGGAGACTGGATTGTCTACTCCCTGTCCCCTGGACTGTATGTTTTACATTTATTTCACTTTTAAGCTAGAAAGTTCTGGTGATTTTGCGATAGCAGCTAGAATGGAGTAAGACCTTTACTGGTCTACTCAAGGAGCCATAGTAGAGTAGCCGAATGTGGGCCTGCAGAAATACCTCAGCAGTTAAGAACACTTTTGGGTCTTGCAGATGACTCCATTTCCATTTCCAGCAACAGGATGGTGGTTTGAAACTATCTGCAACTACAATTCCAAGGTATCTAACACCTCTATGGCCTCCCTGGGCTCAGGAATGCATGTGGTACACGCACATACATTCAAACACGCACACATACAACACACACACATACATACATATAAAATAAACACAAATTTTAAAGTGTAACTCTGATATACCTAAGGGGTTGGGCTGTGACAGGACCATGTCTTTGATTAGAGAAATCGTGGTTCTTAGTTGCATGGGGTGAGTGTTAATTTCATATCTTCTTTTCCTAACCTTACCCCTTTACCATGTTCCCAGTACACATGCCTTTTCAGTCCCCTCTATTACATGTTCCTCAGCCCTTTGGCTCTGCTTCTCATTCTATTTTATGCTCACGGCCAGTTTCCTGCCTATCAACCTGAAAGAACACCTGTGTTCATCCCAACCAACATGCACATACTAAGTAATACAGCTGAACACCAGCAACAGCATACCTGAAATGAATCCCAGGTTAGCAATCTACAAAATTCTGAGCAAGCAATGTGGCCTCCTACAAATGGCATATTTTCTTACTACTCAAAGTGAGGCTCACTGAGCAGCAGCCTTGGCCTCAACAAGCTTATTAGGAATGCATCGTCTCATTAATTTTTGGGAAGTACTGACTCAGAATCAGCACTGTAACAAGAACTTGGGCTCCTGTGAAATCAGATAAGAAAAGACTTGGCATGGGGGTCCTGGGTGATTGTTAACCACTATGTTGAGGATTTTGTTTTTAGTTCTCTCTTATCTGAGTTATTGTGTGTGTGTATATGTATGTGTGCATGTGTCAGTGTGTGTAAGGGTATGAGAGTGCTATGAATATATATGTATCTGTGTCTAAGTATATGGGTGTATGTGAGTGGTGTGAATAATGAATATGAATTTAGCTGTGTACGGGTGTGTAAATATGTGAGTGAGTGTATTATGATTGTGTCTGAGGGTAAGTGGAGGGAAGATGTATATGAGTGGGTGTAAGTTTTGTAAATATGTATGTAGGTGTGTGTAAGAGTGTAAATGTGTGATTGTGTGTGAGTGAGTGCTGTGAATATGTGTATAGATGTGTGAGAGTATATGAGTGTGAAGACTATGTAAGTGTGTGAAGGTACAAGTGTAGGTGTGATTGTATGTGAGTGTGTGTGAGTGTATGTGTGAGTGGTGTGAATTTGTATGTGAGTGTATGTGAGTGTGTATGTGTGAGTGTATGTGAATGTGTATGTATGTGTGATTGTGAGTATGTGAGTGTTTCAGTGTACGTCTGAGTGTTTGCTCTTATGTGTTCTGTATGTATGCATATATTTAGGTGGGTAAGGGCATATCTGCAAGTAGGTGCATGTGTACATATGTACCTGTGCATGTGTGGGCAACGTATGTCCTTGTCAGTTCCTCCTTATCTTACTTTTGACACAGGGTCTGTCATTGTGAGCCCCAGCACACAGAGCTGAAGGATGCATCTTGCTGACTGGCTGAGGTGATGCAGAGATCTGCCTGTCTCTGCACCCAGTCTCTGGGGCTATAAACACGGGATGCTTCATAAAAGATCTAAACTCAGCTCCTTGGGTTTATGTTGGAGGCACTTTGTTAACTGAATCCCATTCTAAGTGATTTTAAATTTTATTCTCTTGGTTATTCACCAAACATAAAAATAAAAATGGCTGTTACTTTTTCATATAGATTGATATATCTTTATAGTTTTATTGGGGGGGGGTGCACTTCCCCCTCAGTTCCTGTTCTGCTGACAGAGCTGGCTCACCTAGGGTGGAGTTTTCTGAGATAAAGAAAACTCTATTGTCCTGCCTTTCTCTGCCACTTCTGAAGTTTCTACTAGGAGCCACCACCCGCTGTGTTGCTGAGCATTCCTGCCTGGCAAGGTTCTGCTAGGGACTAGATGCTAATGACAGATTCTGGCATTGAGAGAGATGATTTCATTTCTTATATAAGGCTGATTCTCCTAAATAAAGTTGGGACATTGATCAGAATATTTTGACTTGGTCTCGTTATTTCTCTCGCTGTCCGATTTCCCCACTTCCAGGCCCCTACCTTTCTTTCAGGAACCTGGTTTGCATAGCTGCTGGCCAGCTACAGGGGTTGGGGGTTCTAAAAAATACAGGTTAGTTAATGGACATCCAAGAAATAAACACACTGATTCACAGCTTACTGAACTGTGTGCATAGTGATGGACAACACATAGAACATATTGTAAAGAGTCTTAATACAGATTGCAGATTATGCATATCAACAAACCATTATTGTGTACATTATTTCACATATCCAGGCTTCCAAACATTTCATATACTTCCTTACTTTCTTTCTTCCTTTGTTTCTTTGTTTGTTTCTTCCTTTCTTTCTTTCCTTCTTTCTTTGCTTCTTTCTTTCTCTTTTTTTGATGTGAAACTTTGTTTATCAGCAAACTTTCAAACTTTCTTTTTCATCTTTTGAAATGTATTATATGGATTTCCATATTTAGATGGCTTTCATGACAAAATTTAAGACAAGATAACAGACTCCCTAAGACAGAGCAAGTGTTGTCCATTTCTGTTCTTTAGGCTACTCTTTGGTGGGGAAAGAGTCCTGCCTACTACCCTCTAGCATTAGTTAGAGGTTACATAATCTTTCCTCACAAAACAGCCCGTGTTTTGATCTATCCCAGGAAGAAGGAAGTAGAAAGGGAAAAAAGAGGAAAGAACAAAAGAATGAGAGAAATGAAGAAAGAAAGGAAGGAAGGGTAGTAAAGAAGGAGTATTTTTTTTTTGTAGAGGAAAGAGTTTATTTCATCCTATATCTTACAGTACATTATGAAGTGTAGTCAGGACAGAAAGTCAAACATGAACTTCGAGGCAGGCACTGAAGAAGAACTCATGAAGGAATAGAATTAATATCATGTACAGACTGATTTCTTATTCCAGCTGTTCAGAGATGGCAACTGCAATAGTAAATCATCAGTCAAGAAAATACTCAATGAGCTTTTGCTACTAGACAATATGGTAACGACATTTTCTAAACTGAAGTTTCCTTTTTCAGTTTGACACCTGTTAGACTATATTTGATAAAAAACAAAGAAACAACAAAAGAAAGAGAGAAAGAAAGAAAGGAAGAAAGAAGGAGAGAGAGAGAAAATAAGAAGGAAGAAAAGAAGGAAAAAGAAAAATGTTTTCTCAAAGAACAAGCTCCTTGTTTTGTTGATTCTTTGTATAGTTCTTATTTCTACTTGGATGATTTCAGCCAAGAGTTTGGACTTTGATTATTTCCTGCCATCTACTCCTCTTGGGTGTATTTGCTTCTTTTTGTTCTAGAGCTTTCAGGTGTGCTGTTAAGTTGCTAGTGTAAGCTCTTTCCAGTTTCTTTTTGGAGGCACTCAGAGCTATGAGTTTTCCTCTTACCACTGCTTTCATTGTGTCTCATAAGTTTTGGTATGTTGTGCCTTCATTTTCATTAAATCCTAAAGTCTTTAATTTCTTTACTTCTTCCTTGACCAAGTTTTCATTGAGTAGGGTGTTATTCAGCTTCTATGTGTATGTGGGCTTTCCATTGTTTTTGTTGCTATTAAAGACCAACCTTAGTCTGCAGTGATCTGATAGGATGCATGGGATTATTTCAGTCTTCTTGTATCTGTTGAGGCCTTTTTTGTGACTGATTCTATGGTCAGTTTTGGAGAAGGTGCCATGAGGTGCTGAGAAGAAGGTATATTCTTTTGTTATAGGATGAAATTTTCTATACATATCTGTTAAGTCCATTTGGTCCACAACTTCTGTTAGTTTGTTTCACTGTGACTCTGTTTAGTTTGTGTTTCCAGGATCTGTCTACTGCTGAGAGTGGAGTGTTGAGGTCTCCCACTATCATTGTATGGGGTGCAATATGTGCTTTGAGCTTTGGTAAAATTTCTTTTATGAATGTAGGTGCCCTTGCATTTGAGGCAGAGATGTTCAGAATTGTAAGTACTTGGTAGATTTTACCTTTGATGACTATAAAATGTTCTTCCTTATCCTTTTTGATAACTTTTGGTTGAAAGTTGATTTTATTCGACACTAGAATGACTACTTCAGCTTTTTTCTTGGGGCCATTTGCTTGGAAAATTGTTTTCTAACCCTTTACTCAGAGGTAGTGTCTGTCTTTGACATTGAGGTGCATTTCCTGTATGCAGCAAAATAGTGGGTCCTGATTACTTATCCAGTCTGTTACTCTGTATCATTTTACTGGGGAGTTGAGTCCATTGATGTTAAGAAATATTAAGGATTAGTGACTGTTGCTTTCTGGGTTTTTTTGATACTATTTTTTATGTTTGTGTAGGTATCTTCTTTTGGACTTTTGGAAACAAGATTATTTTCTTGCTTTTTCTAGGGTGTAGTTTCCCTCCTTGTGTTGGAGTTTTCCATCTATTATCCTTTGTGGGGCTGGATTTGTGGAAAGATATTGTATAAATTTGGTTTTGTTATGGAATATCTTGTTTTCTCCATCTATGATAATTGAGGTTTTTTGGGTATAGTAGCCTGGGCTGGCATTTGTATTCTCTTAAGGTCTGTATGACATCTGCCCAGGATCTTCTAGCTTTCATAGTCTCTGGTGAGAAGTCTGG
>JADRCD010179813.1:0-23164 GCA_019843815.1 Montemys delectorum
TTTTTTTTTTTTTTTGCTGGTTTCCATATACACAGATATACCCCCTTGTAAATTGGTAAATATAAAAATTTACATTTTTGAGATGTATTACATTAACTAACTACTTTAATAGGTTTTAGTTGTTGGGCTATTTGTTGACACATGACTTTGTAGGAAACTACAACCAAAGGAGTTGTGTTATGAATGGGTGCTCTGATAATTTTCTGAAAGTGTTTGTTTCTGTTGTTGTTATTGTTGTTTTTTGTTTTGTTTTGAGACAGTGTTTTTCTGTGTGATCCTGGATATCCTAGAACTAGCTCTGCAGACCAGGCTGGCTTTGAACTCATGGAGATCTGCCTGTGCCTCACAAATGCTGGGATTAAAGGCTTGAACCACCGCTGCACAGCTCTCAAAGAGTTCTAAAAACAAGAGTTCATTGAAATTATTTAACTTTTAAAATTTCTTGAATTTTGTTTGGAAATCCTGGGTTTGTATTCTAGCTCCACCTTCCAAACTGTATGTTCAAATTTTGAGTTTCTTAAAAGTATGGTATATGTTGATGAGAGTTGATAAGTATAGCATCTCTGACATTTCTAGAGACAAGATCTTATAGAAAACCTGCTGTTTCTCTGGCTTTCACATTTTTTCTGCCCCTCTTCCTCAATGATTCCTGAGCCTTGGTGCAAGAATTGTGTTGTAGTTGATCAGCTGGGACTGGACACCACATCATCTCTTGTTCATATTTTGATCAGTTGTGGTTCTTTATAATGTGGTTCTCTGTTGCAAAGAGAAGTTTCTTTGGTGAGGGGTGAAAACTACACATGACTGCCCAAACAAGTCTTGAACAATGATGAGACCAATGGATATGCTAACATGGAAGAGAGTATAACTTTCCAGGGCCTAAAACTCTAGACAAAGAACTATCGGCAACAGGAAAAGTTGAGATTTAAGGAATAGTCTTCACCAGTGAAGGGTCATCCAAGTGGTTATTCTCTATCAAGTGGCCGGCCCAAAGGTGTTATACATACAAGCAACATACAAAATGAGCAGGTCTTATTTATGTTTTTATTTTTATTTTATTTTATTTTTTTCAAATATTTGTTTATTTTTATGTGCATTAGTTTTTGCCTGTATGTAAGTCTGTGTGAGAATGTCAGATCCCCTGGAACTTGAGTTACAGACAGTTGTGAGATGGCATGTGGGTGCTGAGAATTGAACTTGGGTCCTATGGGAGAACAGCCAATGCTCTTAACCTCTGAATCATCTGTCAAGCCAATGTTTGCATTAATATATGTATGTGCACATACATATGTATGTATGTCATAACTAGTAAAGAAAAAGAAAGCATGAATTTGAGAGAGACAAGGGTTTTGCAGAGAAGGGGTTGGACAGAGGAAACAGAAAAGGGAAATTATTTTAAAAGCAAAATAATTATGAAAATAAATAATAGGAAATATGCATTTTGCAAACACTTAGCATTTGTTTACCAGGTCATAATATAAAACTAGCAGTGAATGATGTGTGTGACTTTATCCATTTCCAAGAAATCCTTCAATTGTCTTCAGAAGGTACTAAAGTGATGAGTTGTTCAGTACTACTGTGAAGTAATTCTTGAATGATTTAGTTATTGGTAACTTCATGAGATACATCATTGAAATATTAAGTGTGTGTATAATAGTTGTGGAGATAAAGGAAAAATTTAGGAAGTTGATTTTCTCCTTCCATTATGTAGGTCTTGGGGATAAAACTGGTTTTGTTTGTTTGTTTGTTATGTTTTGTTTTGTTTTTTGGTGGGACGCACCTTTATCTGCAGAGCCAACCTTGTGTATCAGATATAGCTTTTTAAAGTAGAAACTTTGGGTCAGAGAGGTTAGTCAGTGGCTACGAGTACTGGATGCTCTTCCAGAGGAGCGAAATAAGTTCCCAGCACTCATATAGGAGCTCACAAACATATGCTACTCCAGCTCCAGGGGATCCAGAACCCTCTTCTGATATGATAAGCACCAGATATGTAGATGCTGCACAGACGGACACAAAACAAAACAAAACAAAACAAAACAAAAACCCATAAATTAGAAATTTCACGGAAGCAATAATGTATACTCTCCTAGGCTTGGGGTATTGCCCTAAATGAGGAGAAATGATTTGTGTGTGTGTGTGTGTGTGTGTGTGTGTGTGTGTGTGTTTCCCTGAAGAAATTAAAGAAGGCTGAGAGAAGGCAGAATGGAAATGATAGGAGAATTCATAGAAATTATTAGGGGGAAACCTGTTCTAGGAGCTCTTTGGTAGAAACAACCACCCAATAGATCTGAGAAGGCTGAAAGGATTTTTACACATTGAAACCATTTCTCAATGTTCTACGTAAACTGTTTAAATAGAGGAAAGGAGTAACATACAGTCTCCCTTGCCATCCCTCATATGCCCACTTATCACCATGGTTACTTCTATTTACATTTATTAACACCATTGGACACTTAGCACTGTGCTTGCATTGATGAGGCTTGATGTGTCTACACAGCATGGTGACTGTTTTCCCAGCTTATCAAAGTGTCATCAGTTTTCCCTTCTGGCTTCTTCTTACAAGAGAGGCATGTCAAATGCTTCTTGAAAGCTTCCTGTGCCACCCAAAAGGGTCTCTCCAGTAATGTTCTCCTCTCATTAATCATTGGGTACCCTGCACTGTTTCTCACCTGAAGTCAGAGACTTCTGATGTATGCTGTAAACTCTCTGTCTCAGAATTCTGGTTCTTTGGAGATAAGTGCCATGAAAATGCTTCTGGGTGGACAAAAACACACATTCATTTTCAACTCCCAGTTGACCCTGTTATTCAAAGAGCCAATACTTATAAGGATGGCAGGTGCATTATACAGAACATTAATTTTTCTATTCCAGGTATTGTAATTATGGATGCTTTGGGTTTCCCTGCTCCATCTGTCATCCTGAGGTCATAATCCTTGAGAAATGATTGCCCAAGTTATACGGTTACAAATTAACAATAAACAATATTTATTAAATACTTACCATTGCGCATTTACTCTCTTTAGAGCTTTTGATATAAGAACTTTTCTTTCTTTTTTTTCTCTGCCACAGCATGAGAACTATCCCAGGTTTGGAGAATGAGAAGGAAACAGAGACATTAAGTGCAGTGTGAAGGCCTAGTGTGGTCAACAGCAGAACCAAACTTGGATGTCTCTGTAGCTACTATGTCACACTTAATCTAACAGTAAGTATGGACATACGTGGTTTTCAACATATATGGAAGATTTCAGGGGCCAATAAGCACCCAGTGGGCTACAAATAAATGTGTGTGCATTTGTGTGTGTGTGTTTATGTTTGTCATTCTGTGTGTATTTTAAATGTATTTTCATTAATCTTTGTGATAATTTTAAACCATGTATTTTGATCCAAATCACCCCCTTAAGTCCTCAGATCCATCCCTACCTCACTACTTCCTTCAAGTCTCTGTTTTTGTTTTTGTTTTTCCTAGAAAATGATACTATTGCTTTCATTAGGTTCTTTGCTTGGACCAAATCTCCATAAAAGGAGCCTGAAGACCATTGTAGGAAAAAAACAAAAAACAAAACAAAAAAAAAAAAACAAAAAAAACCCGCTTGCATAATGTTTGAGATCTAACAACCCATGGTTTAAATCCTAGTGCTGTCACCCAGCAGAAAATTGAGCCTCATTAAGTCATTAACAGATTTAATTTCCCTGATGTGTAACATGGAGAATAACAATACTAACTCAGAGGGCTTCTGCGAAAGCCACAGAAGGTAATGGATCTCCAGCATTCAGACTGCACAGGCACAGAGAGAACAAATAAATACAGTTCGCTCGCAGGTCTCTCTGGAGGCCTGGAGGCAAACAGGATTCTCCCCGTCAATCAAGATAAATAGTGATAGTGATGTCTTCATCTGCCTCTTTCCTCTGCATCTTAGTTGTCTTCCAAAACATTTTTTTTTTTTTTTTTGGCATTCAGAAGCAGCCATTGTGAATGAAGCTTAGAGGTACAGTTATGGATTTTTTAAAGATGGAGACCTCACCTTCACATAAATGATGTTCCAATGTTCTCCAAGCCCAGCCAGGTCTTACACTTCCAATCTTTTGATAGAAGGTCAATGAGGAAAGAACAAAATGAAACAACTGTCCTAATATTGCCAGATTTGGAGTTTCCTTGATGTGTCCTTTAGTTTTAAAACATGTGCAAAATAGTCATAATCTAAATGAAAAGTTGAGATAAAAGAACAACTTTTAGTTAGGATTTAATAACACTGCATTAATATTCCTTAGCCAGAAATTTACTGGCCTAAGATCCATGTAATTTCACTCTACTAGGAATATCTGGCACTGAACTTTTGAATCACTTGGAGTTTTCAGAATGACCCAGTGTCTCTTGTCCTAATAAAGCAAGTCACATTGGATTCCTGGAGGGAGATCACTGCCTAAGAAAGTCCAGGCCATTACTAAAGGTTGGTACCTTCAGTCCCACATTTTTCTTAGAGGTAACAGACTGGAAACAGGGGCAATATTGGATCCTGTCTTCATAATGGTGCTTTCGTGAAGATCCCTGTGCTATGTGGTTCAGAGAGCCATTGGGTTGGTAAGTACATTCCCATGTTCGGTTCTCCCATGAGCCTCTCTTCGTCTTGTATTCAACTACATCTTTAATCAGACCCTTAACACATTAAACAAGCTAGGAGACATGAGAAAAGATGTTCCCTGAGTTTATGGGCATGCTATGGCAAATTATTCAAAGAGTTGCTTGAAAACACCCAGGTGACAACCTAATATTTACAAGTGACCTCTCAGGTGAGAGGCAGGGTTGAGGATGCAACCCCTCACCCATGAGAGCTGATAGTATCTCTCTTGAGGTAGATTGTGTCAGAATTGTGTTGAATTAAATTGGAGCACACACAGCTGGCATCTGTGGGAGAATTCAGTAGAGAATTGTTTGGTGAATGGGGGAAATTCCCATACATCTGGTGTCAGAACTGTTTTATTGAGTAATGGAAGAGATAAGGGACAGTGTTTAGTTTTTCTGATATGCCTGCCCCAGTCACACCACATCACCCTGCCGGACTTACATTCTCCCACACACCATGTTTCCCCCTTTCATGACCCTCTGTGAATATCACAGGTCTCATTAGGTAATCTTTGATAACCTCAAGGATCGGTGTGGAAAGGTCATGTTACTCTGCTGAGTGGAAACATGCCCTTGAATGCTGTGCTGGGGCAGTTGTACTTGATCCATTGGGCAACCAGGAACTACTGATAGTTTTCAGCAACAGAGCATTGTATTGTTACTATTTTGTCAATTACTTTTGAATGAAAATAAAAGATGATTTGTGCTTTTCCACGATGAAAGGTACATTGTGAATCAGTTCTTCAAGCCCCTTTTCAGGTGAGAGATGAAATGTGTACATAAAAATGAATAAACAAAAGAATAAAGCAACTAAAATCTGTAAAGTGTGTTTCCAACAAAAACAATGGAATGGCATAAGCAAAAAGTGCTTGTTCATCTCTCAGAGTTTCATCAGTCAGAGTTTCAAGCAATGGAGTCTTAAATAGTCCTTGATAAATTACCAATAAATGCTAAGCAGAATGTTATCTTATATTTAATTTCCCTTGGTTGCTATGTTTGGTCTAGTAAGTGTCTTTACCACCTAATTTATAATAGGAACCTATAGGAACCTATCCATAACCATTTTTCTTCCAGCAGAAGAATGTTTTGCCAAGATCTGGTTCCAGGCAGCTAAATGATTTACATTAAGACCCAGCAGACAATCCTGCAAAATAATTTAGCTCTCACAAGCTTTCTGCCTTTTATACTTAACAATTATTGGTGGAAAGAAGCATTAGATTTGATTGAAAATAGCACACACACACATTATTAAAAAGTCATAGCCCAATTAACTCTGTTAGATAGCAAAATTTGCATTTATTTCTCTGTAAGCTAATAATGCACCCATGCATGAACACTATATTGAGAAAGAGTGCTTTGTTTAATCTTTCTGCCTTGTTGAAAACCCTCTGTGCCTGCTGCCTTTTGACAACCTGTTGGAAGGTAATAATAACACGCATATTCCTCTGTGCATGTTGCAGTGTGGCTTCCTGACAGGTTTGTCTCTGGCTAAACAAATCATTTGCACCCTGCCTGATTTGTTTCTATGCCAGTAATCCAAGAGCAATTTGTTCCTTCCCATGGCTAAATGAAAATGTGGTCATCACACACAACCCTTCCTGTTTGGGCATCGTAAATAATAGGTTTCCAGAGTACAAGACATAAATATTTTACAGACCATACAGTAGTTTTTAGGAAATGGAAGAATGATTATTGTGGAGAAAGGATTTCCCACAGAATCACATTTGTGGTGTTTAGAAGCCACTGTTAGGGTTTGGTGTGTTCATTAGGTAACTTACAAAAGCACTTGTCATCCAAAGAAACCGGGTCACATAAGCATGCACTTTCTAGCCCTTGACACAGTAGCTTCAAATTTGTTTCCTAGTTGAGCTTTAATGTACTAGATCATCAAGTATTCCCAGAACTGATTTTAATTCAATGCCTTTTTTCCCTCCTATATAGGTGTTTTACCTCCTGGGTAAATGAAGAGTCAGCTTAGAATAATGAAGTTTACAGTGAAGATAAATTCTTCATAGTCCTGCTGGGCACATCACTTGAAACTATAAAGGGAGGGGGGAAAGTGGAGATTTGGAGAGACAGTAATGAGTATAGATGTAAACATAATTCTTCTCTTCTCCATGTTAAAAGACTTTTGCTTAAGAATATATTCCCTCTGGCCTGAAAACTTATTTTCCATGTCCTGTGGTTCTGTTCCCTAGGTGTTCTGAAAATAATTGGGCATTTTTAAAAAAAAAAATCTCAGAATATTGCTGATCACAGAGCCAACGGCATATCTGTGGTTTCCCTCTGAGGCTCTTATTAAGTTTTAATCAGCTTGCTGCTGTGTGGGGTCTTTTAGACTCCTGTAAGTAAAGAGAAATGTCATGTGGGTGGTAGAGGAGGAGAGAAGAGACAATAAGAAGGAAAATGGCCTGTCCTGTACATGAAAAGACAAATTCTGGGGTGACTTCAACAAAAGCACATTTCAGGTAGTTTGTCAGAAAGCACCTCTTCTCTGGGTAGAACAAATGTTGGAACTTGAGTCTCACTTGTCTGTTATGTACTTGGCTTGTGCAGTGTGTCCCGTGCCTTTATTTCCACATATGAATGCTAACCTTGGACTTATGTTCAGAATGGTACAATGCCTTCTTTCTCTGGGAATTTTTCTAGTTGTCCTACCTCATTTGACACATTCCTAATTTCTACTTCTACTCTAAATATTATTTCTGTTTTACCCCACCTCCATCCCCTTGCCTCTTGACGGGCCTAACACATGGTTTTATATTGAGGTCCATCTGTGAGGAAGAATGTGCCTTATTTTAATCCTGGTAAACAGTAACTTGGCATAAAGTGATTCTAATGGAGTTGGAACTATTTCCTGCTAAAGTTTACCCAACATGTCAGCCTCGGTCTTTCATCTACATGACCAAGGAATGGCCTTGTTGATCGATGCCTGAAAGGTACAAACATTAGAGATTCACAGGTGCATCAATGATGAAAGGAAGGGTCTATTTCATCATGAAAGGAAGCAGTTTATCCTCCGTGACTCCACAATAAGCATGTATTGAATGAATGGTTGGCTGATCTGGTGAATAAATGATCAAGTAGTGTGAGAGACCCCTTGGAGCTTATCTTCCTGAAGGAAAAAAGTTCATTCTAGAAACACAGAATCTAGCAGGAGCTTCTTTGACAAAACAAAGACTAGTGCCCCATAGAGACGAAGGACTACATTTCTCCCCTGGAGGTGTATGTAGAGCCTTCCTTTCAGCTCTAGGAAAGCTTGGCTGTAGACACAATGTTTTCCAAGTGGGTGCCTGTTTCATACTTTGCAGGGTCTTCAGCAATAGGATCCTACCATCAGGTTCTGGTAGGTTAACAGAGCAACAGGAATGGCCTGTGATATTTGTAGGGACTTATGGAATCCCACCAACTAAAAATATTGAAAAGAGGTATGCATACCTTTAACTCAGCTTTTTATGTGATGATCAATGCTATTTTAGAGGAGGTACTATCTCTCTGTATTATGCTACCTAGGTGGTAGGTTTCTATGTGGAATTTTCAAAGGTTTTTAAAGCTATTCTTATAGTTACTACACTGTTGAGATGGTGTCAATTTCCATAATATGAGACACCAATGCCTTGACTTGTTATTCTTGTCTACTGTTGTTTTATTTTGCATATTTTAAGTTGTATATCAAGACATTATTGTAGCTGGTATTATTTTAACATTTGCTTCTAACTTAATACTAGACTTAAAGGTCATTTATATATCACCACTACAGTATTAGAGTATTCTGAGTTTTACCAGTTCTGAGCTTTTCCCTTTCTATATTCACATGTTTTCTCGTTGATATTTAGTATTCCCTTGCTTCAATGAAAAGAACCCAGTCAGCTTTTACTAGAGGCAGGATTAGTAGAGATGAATCCCCCAGCTTTTGTTCACCTGGGAAGGTTTTTCCTCTTTCATTTCTGAAGGACATTTTTCTCAGGTATATTAGTCTTGCTTGGCAGGTCTCACTTTTCTTTCAGCATTTTGAGTATACAGTCTCACTCAGTAAACCCTTTGCTGTGATGTGAGGTTTCTACTGAGAAAGCTGCTGATAGATAGCCTTGTGGGTATTCCCATGGATGTGAAGAGTTACCTTTCCTCTCCGAGCTTTTAGGATTCTTTCTTTTATTTTGACTATTTGATTATGATGTGTCTCAGGAGTTTTTCTTTGAGATGCTTTCTCAGAAATGGGCTCCTCTGATCTTCGTGAATTTGAATGTCCATATCCCTATCCTTTCTTTAAAAAAGAAAAGAAAAGAAAAGAAAATCTTACCCTCAGTCTTTCTCTGTTTTTAGAGACTAAATTTTTATTTATGAGTGTACCCTATTTTTTACTGGAACCCTATGTGGCTAATGTGCACTCTTTGTTTTTCCCCTTTAACTAAATAATTTTCTGTGACCGACATTTAAGTTTGTTGATTCTTCTGCATAATTTAATAGTTCTATTTTTATCTTGAGTTCTGTCTTTCTATTCTTTAACACCATGATTTCTATTTGGTTCTTTGCAATAGCTGTCTTTTTTTTTAATATAAATTTTTCATTTTATTCAGACATTGCCATCCTAATTTATACATTAATTAATTTTCCCTGCATATCTCTAACATTATTGAAGATGCTTATTTTAATAATTTGTCAAGCAAGTAGATCTGGACTACTTTGAACTTAGTTATGAGGACACTCTTAATTGATTTACTCAGTTAGTTTTGATGATTGTGTATGCCTGATTTTTCTGTTCCCCTGAAGTCATGGGTTACTATCCATGCATATAGAGGAGACAATACCTCTTTAACTTGAAAGCAGTTTTCAGTGGGCAAGATTTTATTTTGTGTCCTCAAGCAGATATGACTACCTCCAGCATTTGAATGTGATTGGATCTAGGACATATGTGAGCTGTTGGGTCTTCATTGGCGTCTGTGATTGGTGGGCCTGTTGCTAGTGGCCTGAGGAGATGTTTGCCCTGTTTACACCATAAGGATACATTACTTGGCATCTTGGTTTGCAGATTTGGGACTGTGATAGTGGTCTTCCTCAGGATCTTCAAATGCTGAGCAAGCAACAACACACATGGACAATTATGGCTCCATTTAGGTCACAAGAAGGATCCTTACAGTCCACAGAGTAAGTGCCTGTGCAGGCATTACTGACTTATGCACTGGAGAAGTATGAAATTCAAGTCATAAGGGTCCATCATGATTGACAACCAAGACAATGGTATTTTTTTATAGTTTGGATATGAAGTGTCCAACTACCCACAAATCTCATACACTGAAAAATCAGTGCTCAACTGGTAGACCTCTTCATGGAAATGTTATTAGATCATGAATATATTGACTTAATTGGTGGTTTAATCATGACTCTAGTGCTTGATGTATAATTTAATGACTTTATTGGAAGGTGGTACCTAGTCAATATATGTCAGTAGAGGCATCATTTTGAATACTTTACCTTGTCCCCAGGCTCTGTCTGTCTCTTACTATTTTCTGGTAGCTATGAGATCATCTCTGTTCTGCCATTATTCTTACCTTGAGGATTCTGTCTCTCACAGACTCAGCAGCAGTAGGACCAGTAGACTTTCACCTAAAATCTTTGCAAGCATGAGCCAACATAAGTTTTCTCCTCTTTAAATGTACTCTATATGCAATTTCATACTAATAAAGTTAGGATGACTAGTAAAGTTTTCAAGCTTGCCTCTGGGAACAGAAGTAGACATATTTTATGTCAGATCCTTAACATCTCAAACCATGATTAAAAGGCTTTGGAATCAAATGCAAAGATTGAACTTATGGCTTATGTACTGGTACAGGGACAATGCTTTTCTCCTCCCAGATCCAGGGCAGGTGAGGCCACTCTTAGATATCAGCTAAGTAGGCGTCCATCTTCACCACCTTAACAGCAGGTTTTTAAGAAGAACTTTTTCCTTCCTTAGTCTTAATTTTATTCTACTATATTTTCTTTTGTTCTCCAACTTTCTACTCTCTTTCAAGTTCATGGCTATTTTTTTCTTTTTTACTAACAGTTATTGCATGTGCACACACATACATGCAGACATATGAATACCCATATTATATATGCATATATATTATATATGTATACATAAATGTATTAGGAATATATACATATATATGTGCATATATTCACACAAATATATACTCCTAAATATAATGGTTCAGTTTGTACGCAGCACTGAATAACTAATTAGTGTGGTCTACCCTGGGGAGAGCCAGCTCTTCTATTCCCAACTTTTCTCAGTTTCCTGTAGTGAAATCTAAGTTTCTTGATTCTTACAAAGAAATTACACTTTAGATTCATGTGTTAGAAATCTTTGATTACCTCAAGGGCATGAAGATGTCTTAGAAAGGCTATTGTATGGTTTGATCGGTGATATGTATTGACTGTTGGTACAAATCAGGTGTAGAAGTTTATATCTTTGTAGGTAATCATCAGGATTTCCAACACAAATTGATAAGACTATCTGCAATGCTTTTGTGCTTTTCAAAACTGAGATGACTGAAGAGATACAGTTCTAATCCTAGCTGCTGGAGTCTCCTTTATTGATTTAGCTTTCTTATGCCTAAACTAAGCTATGTTTATTCCTTTATGATAACAAGTGACAGCTAGTAGTATAATTCTTCTGATATTATTTTCAAAGTAATTTGGCTGTTCTCTCTCTTTTTTCATTTTCATATAAATTTTATAATTGTCCTTTTTTGATTAAAAAATCAAGATTAGATTTCTTAGCATCTTTGAAGTTATACATCTGGTTAGTTCTAATTCTACAAAATTTTATATGTCTCATCTCAAGCATATCTTTTCCTGTGGATGACTTATAGTTGTTCCAGAAGGACCTTGTTCTTCTTTAAGCAAAGTTATCCCCTTCAGGAGTAATCTGTCAATAAATCTGTGTGAATTCTAACAAGAGTTTCTTTCATCTCAGAATGTTTGTCCATGCCAAGTTGACCGCAGCCAGGATCCCCACTGCGCACACTTTAATAGCTAGGCTTAGGAACCATTTCTCATGTGAAATTTTACAAGTCTTTCTAAGAGAGAGAGATAGCAGCATAGCACTAGGCAATTCTTGAAGTTTCACTGGGGAGCAACATATATCACATCAACTTGCAATCATTTGGCAAAAGTCAAACGTGGAGCAATTTGAGACTGATGGAATGGAAAGGAAGCTCACTCCAGAGAAAGGACACTGAAAGAAAGGGACTTAAATTATTTTGCTGAACAATAAACCTGCAGCAAACACTAATGAGTTCTTTAAATGACGACTTTTAAAATGTGGTATTAATTTGTGAATGAGATTAATTTAAAGTACAGGGTGCTTTATAGGAAATGTTAAGGAATTCAATTGCATAGCTACGCCTCTGTTCTTCTCCTTCCTCACTTGTCTTTATCCCAATTAGGGACCTGTGGACTACTTTGACTTCCCATTATAGTGCCATATTATTTGTAGCACCAGATATAATAATCTCCACTATTATTTTCTGTATCATCATCTTACCCTCCCTTTATTGCTTCTATTATTTAATACTTGCCCAAAGATGTGTACAGACAACTTCTGAACACATAATTCAGTAACTAACCCACTCTCCCTAAATAGATTTATACCTATGTGGGAGTACAGAAATTGATTGTCTGCAATCTAACAGGATAATTATCATAAAAGCCATCATTAATTGAGTGTTCAGTGTATGCGAGTCATGATTCTAAATGGCCTACTTGCATTTTCTCATCTAATCCTTTCGAGGATGCTAGTAAGTAGATTTCATTGTGAGAATGTGATGGTAAATAGTTACATTGATATTTAAACAACTTGTCTAAGAACTTACAAACATCTGAGTTATGATTCAAATCTAGGCTGAAAGACTGCAGCACTGGGTTATAATTAAACAGTATGACCTTCAGCACAGTATCAGTGCTCTTAATTGACAATTCCTCATATACTAAAATGGGCAAAGTAATAATCTTCTGAAGGAAACGGTACATTTTCTATATAGCCATAAGCATTTTGGAATGGGTATTAGTTTCATTGCAAGGTCTCAGAATAATACTGGGGAAATGCAATGAAGACTGCAATACACTACAAAGCAATTCAGACGCATTACCTTAAGATTTAAATAGAAACTGACCAGCAATCTCCGAATTGACTAGAAGAAGTCAACAGATACTGGCTACAACACTATATGATTATAGCTAATTGTATTTCACTTAAAAAGAACATATGTGGGTGGGGGAAATTAGAGCTATTGGTCAAAGGTATAAAGCTACAGTGGTGTAAAAAGAATCAGTTCTGCAGATCCAATGTATACCCTGGTAATAAGCAATTAACACTGTATTACACAGTTAAAATTTGCTAAAAAGAATAGATGGAAAGATTTCTAGGTTGCTTCTAGTAATATATTTTAACAATACCAATTTTCTGATCTATGAATGTGGGAGTTTCCCCCATCTTCTAGAGTCATCTTCTATTTTGTTCTTTACTTTAGAATAATTTTTGTTGTAGGAGTCTTCCATTTCCTTGATTAGACTCACTACTTGACTTGAATTTGCTTTGTACAGTTATGGCAAATGGGACTGCTGTCATGGTGTATAGGGAAGCTGATGAATTTTTATCTTGCTACTTTGATGAATTAATTTACCATTTCTAAGACATTTAGTATGATCCTTAAGGTTTACTAAATATAGAATCCATCATCTGCAAACAAGGGTAATTTGGCTACTTTCTCTTCTACTTATGCCTCTTATTTTTTCTCTTGTCTTACTGCTCTGGCTAAAATCAAACACTATACTGAATATGAATAGTCAAGAAGGAAAGCCTATTTTATAGCTCATCTTAAAGAAAACGTCTTAAATGCTTTTGGCATTTGTTATGATATTGGCTATAGGTTTTCCAATCTGGACTTTAATGTGTTAAAGTATGATTCTACTATACCTATTTTATTCAGTTTAATCATGAAAAATAGTTAAAATCTTCAAGGTTTCTTCCTGTTCCACTGAGATGATCATATGAGTTTCCTTGACTATATTTACATGTGTTATTTCCTTCTTTGATTTATGTCAAACTTTCTCAAATCTTCAGAATGAGATCATGCTATATGACATTTTAATGAATCATCAAATTTGATTTTCGAGTATTTTATTGAGGATTTTTTGCACATGTGTTCATTAAGAATATTCACTTATTGGCCCTGGCATTCCCCTACACTGGGGCAGGCATGGAGAGCAGGGAGGCAACAGGGATTTGTTCTTGTTGTTTTTGTTTGTTTGTTTGTTTTTTGGAGGGGAAACTGGGAAAGGAGAAATTTACATGTAAATAAAGAAAATATCTAATAAAAAATGAAAAAAAAGAATATTCACTTCTGCACAGTTTCTCTTTTTTATTGTGTCTTTATCAGTTTTGGTAGCAAGGCAGTACCAGCTTTTAGGATGAAGCTAGATGTAGTCTTCCCCTTTGACTTTCCCCAGTGTCCTTTTTTCATCGAAGGTCTTGTAAAACTCAGTAACAAATCTGCCCAGTCCAGGACTTTAAAACAAAAACAAAATCAAAAAACCAAAAATGTTCACTCCTAGCTTCAATCCTATTGACTGAAACCACAATGCTGTCTCTAAATTTACACAGAAATAAATGCAGCATGGAAAAAAAAATCTTAGTGTAAAAGCTGATACTTTAAACTTCCAATAGGGGAGGGCTAGGTTTATTGGTGCATGTCATTAATCCCAGTATCCATAAGGCAGAATCTGGTGGATCTCTGTGAGTTCAAGACCAGCTTGGTCTACAAAGCAAATTCCGGGCTATCTAGGGATATATAGTGAGACCTTGTCTTAAAAACAAAACAAAACAAAAATAAACAAACAAACCCTTGGAGGAAAACATAAAGCTATTTCAAGATATTGGCATAGACAATGATTTCATGAAAAGGAAATTAATTGCTCAGGAAATAAAGGTAAGAATAGAAAATTGGAATTACATACAAATAATTTTTATAGTAAAAGATATTATCAACAGCGTAAAAAGAAAACTACAGAATGGTAGAAAATATTCACCAGTTATTTATCTGACAAAATAATAGTATTAACTATCCTATTAAAAACTCAATTATGTGAATACCTGAACAACAAATAATCTAACTGAAAAAATGGGCAAGTGATCTCAATGAACACAGCTCAAAAAAGGCCAGTACTTAAAGAAAAGTTTTCAATGTCTTTATCACTTAGAGAAAGGTAAATCAGGATGTGAAGATTTGAGCTACATCTAGTCAGAACGGTCTTTCTCAAACTCAGTCAACAGTAAATGCTGTCAAGAATGTGAGCCAATACACATTGGTGGGAATGTGGGTTAGTGCAGCCACTGTGAAAACAATATCAATGTTCCCTTACCCCCAATCTAAAACTTGGGTTGCTATAGTATCCGACTGTATCATTCCTGGCAATATGCTCAAAGGGAATAAGTCAATGGATAGTAAAGATACCTGCATACCTATATTTAGCTTCACACAATGCACAATAGCCGTGTTATGTAATTATCCTGGGGGATTATCAACAGATGGCTGGATTTGAGAAATAAACATGGTATATCTGTATACCAGTTTTATTCAACAATAAAGAAAAATTAAGTTATCACATTTGCAGGGAAATGGATGAAACTAGAAGTTGTCATGGTAAGTGAAATTAGCCAGATTTTGAAAGACCAATAAAACTTGTTATTTCTGGAAAGTGCAAAGATTTTTATAATTCCTCTTGTCTTTGAGAATTTTGTACATTAATATAATGTTTTAATTACACCCATTCCACTCTCCCTACACTCTTTCTTCCCAACTTCATTTGCTTTGTTTCTCAACTCACTGAGTCTAATTACTGCTGCCTGTATGTTCATTGTGTAGAACAGTCTTCTAGAGAAAACTTTCTCAGCCAGTGGGCCTCACTTGCCAATAGTTCCTTAGCTTGGGTGGGGCTTCATGGTCCCCTACCCCTTCTAAGGATGCATTCAGCTAATTTAATCTTATGCTAGTCATTAGCATAGAGTCTCAGCTCCTGTGAGTTTATGTGCGTGTTTATGAGTTTATGTCCTTTCACACCTGGAAAATATTGTTTCATTGCAGATGTTTATTACCTCTGGCTCTGTTTTTAAAAATGGCCTGAAAGTAGAAACCACACTACTCAGAAAAGGGAGCAGAGTCTATGAAGGGTCTTATGAACAATGAATAGAATCAAAGTACCAAATGCTTTTTGTGGAAATGCCCAGTAAAATGGATTATTGTATATGGCCTGGGACAACAGGTTGTTCTTCAGTGTCAGAATCCCGAGGGATAAGAAGACAAAGAAGATAGAAAAGCTGGTCTCAGGAGCTCTTGCACAATCTATGTCTTATTCCAAGCAAGATTATTAAGAATTATAGCATCTTCTATACACATAACAGCCTCAGGACTGAAAATTATAGTCCCTCAGAGTGGGACAAGCTGAATCCTCAGGAGGAAGTCACAACCCCCTCAAGATCCTGGCCCCAGGGCATTACTGGTTCTGCCAAGCATATCCTGGTTTCAGATAAGGAACTGTGTTCCTTCTCCATATATCAAGGCCTCAGGAAAATAAACTCCACTAAGGTCCTGGTCTCAGGCTATTAATAACTCTGCCAAGAATGTTCCTGGCTTTACACATATATCAGGGCTTCAGGGAAAGCCTTGGATAAGCCTGGTTCTCAACAATTCTATATTTTTGGTACAACTGAAGAATGATAGCAGTAATAATGATGGTGATGAGACTTGCTTGACAATTTCATACATCCATACAACATTTTCATCAAACTCCCTTGATGGACATTGGGTGGACATATCAGTATTTCCTTCAATGGTCCTGTATGAGTGTGGATGCATGAGGCAGACAGATGTGTAGAAGTTCATATTCCTCAGCACTATGCCTTCCTTTCATATTGTTTGTGTGAGCATGTAGCAGAGAACAGTGTCTGAACTAAGACTGCAAACAAATTACCAAGTAGAGTTAACTCAGGTATGTGAGATGCACAGTTATTCGGAGAGAAGGAATATGTCAGGCCATAGTGATTGAGAATGGGACTTGTGCAGAATATGGCTGTTTTCCCAATCACATAGATAGGCATATTAAATACTGTGTGAGCACTTATAGATATGTGCACTAGCTTTATTGTGATAAGATTTTCCTTTTACTCGTAAACATTGTTCTTCTACAGTTCCACACATGTACACAGTGTACAGTGTTTGGACAGCTCTCCCTCCACATTTTGCCTTTCTCTTCCCACTCTACCCAAGTTCCTCCTCCTCCCCATAAGTACCTTTCCCCTATTTACTAGATTGTATTTACTTATTTATTTGGCTATGTTTAGTGTCTCTATGGAGTTTAATCAGGGTCTTCTAGGCCAAGCTTCAAAGATATGCAATTTTTTTCTGTCAATTATAACTCAATAATGGTGAAGGGTGGGGAGGTAGAAAAGACTAAAATTTTCTGAAAATACTAGCAAATTGACTTGACCAGAAGATTAAAAGGGTTATATGTCATAATTAAGGGGAATTTATTTCAGAAACACAGTAATTATTCACTACACAAAGAAATATAGTATACTTCTTTAATACAGTGAAGTGGGTGGGGAATTCTGGCCATCTGAATTCATGAAGAAAATGATTTGAATATCCACAGATAAAGGGTACTCTCAGTCTTAAACAGAGATTGCAGGGACTTATAGCTATGCAGGATGTTCAGAACAAAAGACAGTTGAGGATTTAGCTCTAGACTAGATATTTATCCCCTTAAGGCTCAGGGGGTCCTTGTGAAAGAAGAAACAGAAAGAAAGTAAGAATTGCAGAATAAGGTGGAGACTTGTGAAATACCACAGAAGCAGACACAACCATGGACTCACAGAAGCCATGTTCACCAGCAATGGGTCTACAGATGACTGACTTTTCTGACAGACACCTGCGGAAGGGGAAGGGATACATGGACTCTTACCATGTATTGTTGATATTTTGGTGACCAGAAGATTCTGGAAAGGAAGGAGCATCATATCCAGTTGTGTACATCCTCCAGAACCCACCAGACTCTGATGGTTAGTTCCAAAAATAACACAGAGGGCCCTGATTAAACTCTGGAGCAGCACTAAATAAAACCAACTAAATAAATAGAATGTAGTAAATAGGGACAAGATATTTATGGGGAGAAGGGGTACCTGTGAAGAATGGGAGGAGAAAGGCAGAGGGTGGAGGTAGAGCTTTCCAAATACAGTGCACATGTGCAGAACTATGAAAGAACAAAGTGTATAAGTAAAAAGATAAATGCATTTGACAAAATCAACAACCCTTATGACAAAAACAGTGATAAATTTAAAAATAAAAACATTTATTAAAAACCATATAAAACATCCTATGATAAAAGAGAGCTTTTCCTTAAACTAGGAAATAAGTCAAGGATTCTTACTTGTATAACTTCTATTCAACATTATGTGGAAGGCCTAAACCTGATAAATAAGGCAGGATGAATAAAGGTCTTCAATGAAGGAGCTAGAGAAAGGGCACAAGGAGCTGAAGGGTTTGTAGCCTCTTAGGAGGAACAACAATATGAACTAATTAGTACCCTCAGAGCTCCCAGGGACTAAACCACTAACTGAAGAATACACATGGTGGGACTCAAGGCTCCAGCTGCATATGTAGCAAAGGATGGCCTAGTCAGTCATCAATGGGAAGAGATGCCCTTGGTCCTGTGAAGGTTCTATGCCCCAGTTTAGGGGAATGCCAGGGCCAGGAAGTAGGAGAGGATGGGTTGGTGAGCAAGGGGAGGGAATAGGGTTTTTTTTTCCCGAGGGGAAACTGGGAAAGGGGATATCATTTGAAATGTAAATAAAGAAAATATCTAATAAAAAATAAAGGCCTTCAAATCAAGAAGAAGGAAAGATGAATTTATCCTTTTATAATATTGTTTTATATTCATCAAATTCTGACAAATTTGAAAAAAATATATTAAAGTTAACAAGGAAAAGTTTATAAGACATGCAAGCACTAAACAAATGTATGTATTTTTGCACACTGAAAGTAATGACACAAAAAACACCATGAAGAACACTTTATTTAAAACTGCATCAAAAAGAATAAAATGTTTATCAATTAATTTAACCTAGCAGGTAAAAGACTGGTAGACTATTAAAAATACTGAACAGTATAAATGAAAGCTTAAATATACATAATGACACACACAATAAATAGAAGAAAGTATTGTCAATAAGGTATCACTACTCACTAACATTGAACACATAGATTCAAATCAACCCTAACATTGAATATATAGATTCAGATCAACCCATCAAATCATAAAAGACTTGCCTTTTGGGAGGTGGCATGGAAAAGTTGTTTGTTAGTATTATCATTATTATTATACTGTTGTTGTTATTACATTATTAAAAAGAAGCCATATGCACATTTTTGTTTGACAGTCCATGCATTTTGGCAGATTTATCCACTAACAATGGAACTCACAACAACCCCTTATTAATAATAACCTCAAGGCAAGCAATTTTTTTTTTAAAAAAAAGTCAAAGTTAAGCACACACAAAATCCTTCGGTAAGTGAAAGTGAGAATGAAATGGAGCATCACGAAGAGAATCCATTAACAACTTGAAGTTAACATTTTATCAATAGTAAGAACGTGGATATTTAACTTGAGAGAGATTGAAACACTGTGTCCACTGCCACCTTTTCTTTGATGGGGTTAAAAGCCCTAATGAGTCTAAGAGCTTTGCAAGGCCGTATAAAATGTTGAAAAGAAGGAATAAAATTATCTTTATTTGCATCAGCTTGGTTTGTTCAGCTATATAAAAATTTTTAAGAGCTCTACACACACATACATCCACCCCACAAGGCAAATCTTCTAAAGTATTTCATTAGCTTATAAAGACTTATGTATAAGATCATCATAGAAAAATCAAATATAAGGGCAACAGTTAATTAAAAATCTAAATAAAGTATAAAAGCATGTCATTAAAATACCATCAAAAATGGAAAATACATATGGGCAAATTTTGCAAAAAACAAGCAACATGTGTACTGAGAATGACAAAATATTTTAGAATCAAATAAGTGGAAAAATACCCTGTGTTTATGGCTCCAACCAGTGCTGGCACAGGCAGGAATTAAACTCGGATTGTTCTTGCTACAAACCCTTATTCTTTCTCTTTCTTTCTCTGCATCTAGCACTTGGTGCATTCTAACCCAAAGTACTTTAAAAGGTATTTCTGTTTCCTGCTATGGTGAATAAGTAGCTTAGAAGTCACCATTCCATCTGGGCAGCAGAAACAAGCTGACAAACTGAAAATTTGACAACTGCTCCTCTTTCCATAGGAGAAGTTAGGTCACAGGGCAAACTGTTGGCCACACAAGAAAGACAGATAGGTAGTTACATAGAAGGAGAGCATACTATTCAGAAATCACTAACAGTCCCCTCCACAGGATCCAATGCGAGAGTACACAAACCTAAACATTGATGAGCTACTAGAGACGGTGTGTATTGTCCTGAGAGGTTAAAACTCCCCAGTACCAGGCCATGGATATTTACTAGCAAGAACTCTACCATAGCATCCCCGTGAATATTAGAGGAATTACCTTTGTGTGTGTATGTATGTATGTATGTATGTATGTATGTATGTATGTATGTATGTATTTTTGAGATTATAGTATAATTGCATCATTTCTTTTTTTCTGTTTCTCCCTTAAGCCCCTTCACACTCTCTTTCAAATTTGTGGACTTCTCAATTTGGTAATTGTTGATACACACACAGACACAGACACCAATGCACAGAAAATATCTTTCATGAAATTATGTTACAATGAATTATAACCCACCCCTCTCTCCAGGGTTTCTTTCTTTTAGCTCTGGCTGTCCTGGAACTCACTCTGTAGACCAGGCTGGTGATGAACTCACAAAAATCTGGCTGCCTCTACCTCCTGAGTGCTTGGATTAAAGGGGTACGTCACCACTACCAGCCTAACCCTGTCTCTTTAAGGGAGATGATTTTCTGGTTGCCTTGTCAAACTAGGTTATTTGAGCTTTAAAAGCTCCTAGTGGAATGTGCTGTCACATCAACACTATCGAGCCGACATATGAGAGGTATTGCCAACACCTGGAGAAAGTGGACTCATCTACAGATTGACTATTGGAATATTTCAAATGTGTATATAAGATAGTTTTAGTATATCCACTGCTCTTCCTCCTTATTTCCCTGTAGACCTGGAACTCCCAACTTTGTTTTTTTTCCTTTAAGATTATAATATATTTACATTTTCCTCTTTCCTTTACTCCCTCCAAACCCTCACATATAACCCTCCTTGTTCTTATGTAAACCCATGACCCGTTTTAAAAATAATTGTTATTGTATGCATATATGTATGTGTGTACATACATATATATACATATACACATACACATATATATACATATATACACACATATATATACACATATAGAAATATACATATATATTCCTAAGTATTACCTGTCCAGTCTGTATAATGTTCCTTGCCTGTGTGTTTTCATGGCTGATCATTTGGCACTGGGTAACCAATTGTTCCTAGCTTTACTCATTTAACTATTTGTAGTTCTTTTGGTTCCTGAGGCCTCAAGGGCATTTCCCTTTTACTTTGGAATCATCCTTGTTCAGTTTCCATTCGGGCAGTCATGTTGCTAAGACTTTGTGGTTGTAACTTCTGATGTTACCTGGAGATACAGTCTTACAACAAACTCCCTGATCTCCTCTGTCTCTTACAGACTTTCCACCCTCCCACTTCCTTTCTGAAATGTTCCCTGAGCACTAGGTTCAGGAGTGTTTTGTAGATGAGGCCTTTTCCTCTAACAACGATAAGTTCCCTTGACAAGGGTTAACTACTACACTCATCTGTGGGTATGAGGACAAATGTTCATAGATTGTTGTTAGGGTTTATACTAATTTATTAAATTAGAGGTTATAGTTTCTCCGCCAACAACCATGACTTCACCAGCAATGAATAGTTGGCTAGATTTCCAGTACTAGGCATGGTTTTCCCCTTCAGGGATGGGGGCAGGTATTGAGTACAATGAGAGAGCTATTGATTACCATCAAGCCATGTGTGCCACTACTGCAACCTTACAGTTATTTTGTTGTGATGGTCAGTGTTGTGGTTCATCTGCATCATAGCTGGGTAAGAATGTTGGCTGCCTTTTTTCTTTGGAAGCATTTTTTGTCCAATTAATTAATTAATTAATTAATTCACCTTACATCCCAATCACAGCCCTCTGCCCACTTCCTCCCTCACTTGGCCCTTCCTCCATCTACCCTTCCCTTCTCCTCTACAAAGGCAGAGACCCCTTGATTATCACCCCACCCTGGCACAGCAAGTCACTTCAGGACTAGTTGCACCCTCGCCCACCGAGGCCAGACAAGGCAGTTCAGTAAGGGGAATGGGATCCACAGACAGGTAGATAGAGACCCCACTCTAATTGTTAGGGGACTTGCATGAAGACCAAGCTCCATACCTACTACATATGTACAGGGGGGCTTAGATCGAGCCCATGCTCACTCTTCGGTTGGTGGTTCAGTCTCTGGGAGCCCCCATGGGTCTAGCTTAGTTGATTCTATTGGTCTTCTTGTGGAGTTCCTTTCTCTTTTGTGTCCCCCAATCTTTCCCGCAACACTTCTATAAAGAATTCCTGTGCTCTACTATTAGGCTGTGGGTCTCTGCATCTGTTTCCATCTGCTGATGGGTGTCTCTCTCAGAAGACAATTGTATTAGGTTCCTGTTTGCAATTATAACAGAGTATCATTAATAGTGTCAGGGATTGGTTCTTGCCCGTGTGATGGGTCTCAAGTTGGGCCAGTCATTGGTTGGCCATTCCCTCAGTCTCTGTTCCATCTTTGTCCTTCCACATCTTGTAGACAGTACACATTCTGGGTCAAAGATTTTGTGGGTGAGGGTGAGTTGGTGTCCTTATTCCTCCACTAGGGATACTGCCTAGCTACAAGACCACTTCAGGCTCCATATCTTCCATAGCTAGGAGTCTCAGCTAGAGTCACCCTCAAAGACTTTCTGGGGGTTTCCCTTCACGAAGGTCTCCAGCTCCTCCTAGAGATGACCCCTCCTGCTGTTGATTTCTGTTCCCCATCCCTACACATGACTCTCACTCCACCCTGTTCTCCTCCACCCAGTTCCCTCCCTCACTCCACCTCTGATGTCAATTTTATTTCCCTTTCTGAATGAAATTCAATAATTGTCCCTGGGGCCTCCCTTGTTATTTGGTTTCTTTTGGTCTGTGGATTAAAGCATGCTTGTCTTGTAGTTTATAGCTAATTGCCACTAAGAAGTGAGTACATACCATGTATGTCCTTTAGGGGGTCTGAGCTACCTTACTCAGATTATTTTCTTTTTCTTCTCTCCTTCTCCTTCTCCTTCTCCTTCTCCTTCTCTTTCTCCTTCTCCTTCTTCTCCTCCTCCTCCTCCTCCTCCTCCTCCTCCTCCTCCTCCTCCTCCT